>JADLZK010006074.1:0-11382 GCA_015847255.1 Hyparrhenia diplandra
GGACTTTCTCTGCCTTAATTTTCAGGTGAACCTTACTAAACACTAGCTCATAAAAACGGCTTATTTTATTAGAGGGGTGAAGCCACGTCATTTGCAACAATAAAGTAAGAAACCCCACCAAACAAAATCTTAATGGTTAGTGCTATTTGATAAACTTGATTAGAATCTATATTTTGTGATTCTTTCAAAAAAAATCTATATTAATTTTTTGTGTGAGAGAGTGGGGTGGGGAGGGAGTATATACACTGTGGCACATGCATGCGACCGTACAACCATCGATACTGCATACTCCCTCCGTCCCAATATAATTGGCCGTTACGGGTTTGAAAAAGTTTGAGAAAGAAAAGACGTTTTATCCATGCCACTCTGGCGCCCTACTCCACCACGGTCATCCATCAGCCATGCCACACACAGGCTGTGTCTAAGCATTTTTGACTCGAGGGGTAATGAGTCTTTCTCCATTTGCATTGGTCCGGACCCTTTACAGAGGGTATATATATATATCCATGCACACACACACATGTCTAAGTTTTGACTCGAGCAAGCTTGTCCGGCCCTTTACTAAGCTAGTTTGACCCAATAAAGGGTACGGCCGGTGAGGAGGTGTCGTTCCACCATATGTTCATCAAACCAGCTGAGTAACGAGGCTTTTTTTTTTTTTTTTTTGCATGCATCTCATGCATGGTAGCCGGCCGGCCCTAGCGGGTGAGATTTTTGCATTTTGGTCCTTAATAGAAACATTTTTTACAAATAGATCCTTAGCCAAATGTTTTCTAAGAATAGGCCAAAGCTCGGCGTTATAGGAGGTGACGCCGAGGGAATACAGCTCGGCGTACTACCACATCAGCAAGGTCGTTGGTCGTCATAGCCACGTAGGATCTGACGTGGTGATGGCCCGACGGAGCTTGGCGTCGCTTCAGTCAACGCCGAGCCTCGTACCATGGCGCGGGTCGACTTAACGCCGAGGTCGAGGCTTTCATGCCGCTCATCTATTCCCGTGGCCGCAAACCTATCCCCTGAATGTTCCCTGTCCGCATCGATTCCTACCGCAACGGCCGCCGCACTTCGCGGCTGCGATGTCCCTCAAGGTCGAGAAAGGCCACGTGCGATATCAGCGTGGACACGGGCACCTCTTCCCCGACCGACGAGCTTGGGCGCGTTGCAGGACCCCCGACCTCACCGTCGTCGCCTCCATCGACCTCAACAACGGCGACATCGGCGTCCGGACCAGTGCACTGCTGTGGAGTTCCTCAAGACCAAGGGCCAACCCCCGCGCCTCAGCGCTCCCTACCTCATCGCCGAGCTCGCCGCCATGCCGCAGCATCAAGTGTCCTGCCACGACCACCACGGGATGCAACAGCTTAACCAATCCTTACTCCACCACGGGATGCGTCCTCCATGGTTTTGGTTGTTGCTTTGAACAAGTCAGGTGCTTACTCCGTTTACGCAGGTAGGGTGTTCGATGAAATGTGGAGCTACGACTCAGACTATAATTGGTACATGTGGGCAGTGACTTGTCTCCTTGATTTCTTTAACTGAACAAGCAAGAATGGATTTTTTGTTCCTATGCAGATAGGCCTTCTACAATTGGCTGCAATTTCTTAACACAAAGTTTATTCTATCTTTAGTTGGAGTGATACTATTTCCAAATGCGCTGCTAAAGCAGTTTCTGCATTTTTCCCTTGAATGTACTGCTGCTCCGTGTGTTCTGGATTTAGGAGGCGCACTACTCCTGTGCGAGAGCTGATGCCATGCCTTCCTAGCTGCATGCATGCGTGCGATAGTGCACTCGCATGCACAAGCATTCAACATGCAGATATGGAATGATGCGGCCACATAGCTTGGCGTCAGTTGACTTGACGCCGAGGCCTGTGATGAGAGGGCCGGGCGTGGCTAAGTGCCCAGCTCTCGGCGTTACGTAGCACCACGCCGTGGTAAGAGGCTTGGCGTTAATTGAAGTGACGCCGAGCTCTGTGGGGCTCATCTCCACGTCGGATCCTGCTTGGCTAATATCACCAGTGACCTTGCTGATGTGGCCATCCCTCGGCGTGGCCTGACAGCACGCCGAGTAGCAGACCTCGGCGTGGTTCCCTGATACGCCGATAAACTGGCCTAGTTTTAGCAAACGTTTTGGAGAGGATCTATTTGTAAAAATGTTTTTAAAAAGGATCAAAATGCAAAAATTTCACCCCTAGCGGCACCCAAAGCTAGCTGAGCTTCACGTGCCCCTCTCAATGCAAGCTTAGAGCACCAGCAACGTATAGAGTCGACCTTGGTTCGATGGGATGATTTGATGGCGCTAGTTAAAAGCGTCACAATGTATAGGACCATATAAAGTGGGTCCATGAGGCTAAATTTACACAGCTAAAAATAGACTGGAGAGAGAACAGGATGGGAAGAATGACCAAACGACAGGAGAGAGAACCGGATGGGAGCGGGTTCTATCCATGGAAGCAGGTCCTTCGTCGAACCAAGCATGCAATGTATCGACCCAGCTCCATAAAACATCGAACCGAGATAGAACCGCACACTGCGGACGCCAGGTGTTTTGGCCGACATGACTCGAGATGGAGAGGCAACAACACCACGTAGTAGAGTACACGTGACGGACACCACATGCATATGCATGGCTACTACAGTGCGTCCATGAGCAGAGAGATGCCAAGCAGCACCGATCCAAATTAACAGTCCCCGAGTCAGTACCAGTACAGCTGCTGCAGCAGCAGCAGCTGTGCACGTCCGGCCACTCGGGCCCTGCCACATGTCGGCTGAGCGCATGACGTGGCGTGTACTGGTACGTCCCTGTCCCTTCTGGCTTATCATCTGGTTTGACGACCATACTGACTGCGACTGCCTTCACCGTCCCCGCCCCCGGCCGTAAATCGCAGCTCGAGCGCCGGTCGCCGGCCGGGACAGAGGAAAGATGACCTGTGTGTGTTTGGACGTATTTAGGACTAGCAGGATGGAGTGGCTCTGCCCCCGTTTCTCTGGTTGTAATCTTTTTTTTTTTGACGCCTCTCGGCTGGTAGCATCTGTTCATACATACGCACACCCACACAACACACGCACACTACTCACACCACCCCATGTACAAACAAACCTACAACTACACTCAGATTCGAAGACCGCGTCTATCTTGAGATCACGAAATCCTCGATTCCGTAGGTGGCGCAGGCGCGTCACAATCCCATTGTGGCTTCACGGCGTGAGGCGGCGCTTGGCACCTGGTCCAAGCGGGCTATTCATATTTGGGAAAAACCCCGGTGCGGACCGGTCGATTGCAGGAATCGAACGCGGGCGGTGGCCTCCCACGGAGAGGCGCACCACTGCGCTACGGGCGCGTTGGCCTCTAGTTGTAATCTTGAGATGTAAGAATGTATGTAATTTAACGGCGTTCCGTGCTGTTGCCCGAAGAAGAGAAAGGTGAAAACACAATTTCGTTTCACTCTCAAGGTTACAGATGCAAAAAGTACCCGAGAGAAGCTTTTCAAATATGGGCTTGTTTGGTTTAGGTAAAGTTCAGGGCCCTTCCGTAAAGTGCTTGGCTGCCGGCGTGGCTGAGGCGAGCTCGCCCGGGCGGCAGGTGGCGCGGGCTGTTGCAGGGTTGGAAGGCGGGCGTTGGAACTGCGGGCGAGCACGACATGATCCTCGTCGTCACCGGCCGACCAATCAAGCTCGATCACGGAAGCCAAGGTCGCCGTTGCGGGTGCGGTGTGCGGGAGGAGTATACGAGGGGTCACGGAGAGTCAAGCCGACCCCCGACGGAGAAATGGGGTTCGCTCCGTCCGCCGGATTTGCGGACGGAGCGAACCCGTATTTGAGGCGAATATTCGTTCGAGGGTTGGCTCTGTCCCCCACGGCTCTCTCCAACCAAACATGTGGGATACTGTATCGAGGGTACCCTAAACACACGGCTAATCGCGACAAAAGCCCAAGCGACGCTCAGCCCAGATCAATCTCGACGCAAGTTGAGCCCACGAAGATGCAGGCTCGAAGGCCGGGGCTCGAGCTCCACCCTGCATGAGCTCGGATGCCCGTACAACCAAGTTCGCCTCGCATGCGACCTTAGAGGACACGGCGCGGTGCCGAGCTCTTAAGCTCAGCGGGCTCGCGCATCCGGCTAATCTGGTCAGCGCAACCGCGTTCGGCGATGCCGCCCGATCTCCGACTTCGTCACGACCTGAGCTCGGACCGACCACGAGGCCCGTATGCCCAATCTCCGACTTCGCCGCGGCCTCGGCTCGGAGACGAGCGACCGATTTCCGCCTCGCGACGAAGCTCCGAGCCCGAGCTCCGACCCATCTGGCTTCGCAATCTGGAGTCGAACTCCCTTTCGCGACGAGCCTCGAGCCCGAGCCTCGACTCGCGGCTGGCTCACGTATAACCGGGCACCGCCACGCGTGAGCTCCTGGAGGTCACGCGACTAAACTCCGTCTCCGCAGCGGAGCTCGGCGCATCGCATTGAACAATTTTCCTACTCATGCGACACGGAACTCGGAATAATGCGGAGCTCTCCGCGAGCTCGCACCCACGTCAAAGGCGAACCGGGGCTCGCTCTCGTCACGGCCTCCCGAAGAGCCGCCCGGGCATGCGAGTTAGGCCAACCACTCCGCCCGACGGTCAAATCCGAGCTAGGCCAACCACTCCGCCCGACTGACAAATCCGAGTACATCCAACGTCGTCCGAAGTACTCCCGAGCCATGCCGACAAGACGCGTTCCTACCCCGATTGACGGCGGGACGAAGGCGGGACTCCGCCCATCCGGGAATCGGCGTCTGGGCGGCGACCAAACTTACGCGCGATTCCTGCTCGGTCAATCCACAGCGCCAACAGACCTCCGTCCTTTGATGTTTCCTTTTTCCCTTCGCTCCCGGGTGGTTCCTCCCGTACATCCCTTGCGCTATAAAAGGGATCCCTCGGCCACCCGGGAGGAGGGGGCTTCTCTCGCACACAAAACTCTACGACATTCATACGCACACACCCCGAACAGAGACCTGGGAGCCGGCCTCCCTTTATCGACCTGCTTGTATTCACCCCGATACGGGCATTTGAGCTCGGCCACATAGTGACTCCGACTGGAGACTGTACTAGGGTGCCCGATTGCCCCGAACCAGTATAAATCTTGCGTCTTGTGTCCCTTGAGCTAGGCCATCGGAGCCCCACATGAGCCATTTTACTGTATCCGTGGCATACCCGTGATATTCGACCACGACAAAACACCCTAAAAACGGGTTGGTTCAGTCTAGGTTGGACTTATTTCGCCAAACAAATTGATGGGAGGACGACGCCAAGAACCTTTGGCCGCCGCAGGGCTGCCGGAGTACTTGTTACAGTCCATGCCTGACCTGCCACTGTAGACCATATCATCCATGTGGTGATGTGGACTGTGGTGGTATGTTACATATATATTACTACACCATTGACAAAGTGAGTATAAGTATACACGGTAACTAGCTACTAGCTAGTACGCTACTGATTATATTAGCTACCACTATCGCACTCCTAACACTTTTGTTAGGCACCTACGGTGCAGTTACGCGGCGCACGCTCCGTGTGACAACGAGAGATGCATATATACTATCATATATGGACGCGGTACCGCCGCCGTCGTAGATTAGTGCATGCGTGCACGCGGCCACACACGCATGGCGCCCGGACGCCGTGGCGTGTCGTCTTCGGCTCCTCGCCCGGCGTGACGCACGGGCAGGAGGCATGCATATGCTAATTGCACAGTGTACTTCCACGCGCGCACGCACCGGCCGCCCGGCTTTAGGAGCTTTGGCTCCTCCTTTTCATGGCAGCTGGCTTGGACATGGAGCCATGGCCGGACGGATCGAGTGATGGAACCCGGCCGCTCGTACAGCCGGACGCATGCGTGGATGGCTGGCTGGAGCCGGAGCCCCGGCCGATGGGACGCACACCGTGGCTAGCACCACACGGAGCTAGGGTTCCCACTGCTCGTCGTCGCCGTCGCCCGTCCCGTCCCTTGCCGGTCCGTCAGTCGCCTCGATCGTTTGGCCCGGCCGCCGACCTCCTTTTGCGTTGTTTACCGGGACCGAGGCCGGGGGCCGGGACGCCGAGTGCATGCAGCAGAAAGCGCGGGAGCTTTTGGCGCTTTCCACGCGCCCCGGCCGGCTCACACCACACGCCTTTGGATTTGCACATGGATTCACTCGTATGTGCATGCGTCTTTTGCTCCTAACTAACCGGCCGGGTAATTAATCAGCAGTCTCCTGCCATGGATTGTGTACGTACGTTATCGGCCCATTGGCCAGCGCCGTGAGATCACGATGCTTTCCTATGCCTCCCAAAGATTTGAGAGTGAGTATTGACAACTGTTGGAGCAATATTTTTCATCTTTTTTTAAAACACTAGGATTGGGAGGTCATATACGGTAGTGTTAGAGTTGCTCTTATCTCAGTTCCCAATCTTTCCATGCTTGAGAAAATCAACCCAATTGTGTGAAAAGATACATCTACATCCAATGGGCCAATCTGAAGATGGGATGAGGGGGGATAAGAAGAAAGGATATATATCCAATGCCAATGCACAACTATTGCATGCTTTGTTGTGGTGGACTATCTTCTTCTCACTCGTCACTTTTGATTTGGTTTGTGTAATGAGATGTGTTGATCCATCATCACCTCATTCCTCATAAGCTAATAATTAGTTATGCATAAGAAATGGGTTAATTCCACCAAATTTTATGAGATGAACTCATGATTCATCACCTCATGAAGCATGGGGTGACTCCACGAACAAAACTCATTGAAAAAGGATGGCTCCCAAAAAGGGTTATTCCGTTTTGGTTGCTTCAGGTATCGTCAAAGTATTGGGACAGCTCTGGTTGTAGCTTCATCAAAGAGAATCAGTCACAATCGGCAAACGGTCAAAATACCAACTAATTCATCTCGGGATCTAACGAGAATCACTTATCCATTTACACTAGGAGCTGGGAGCTAAATAAATGCTTTCACCGTGCTCCCTAGTATATTTTGGTAGAGATCAGCAGATAATTCAATTTTTAATACCTCCCCATCCTGCTGCCTCTTAGAAATCTAATGAAATCTCTCCATCAAAGAATCAAGGAAGAGCTGGAGAATCACAAAGCTCTTCCAGACTTTGAAAGGTATAATGTTTTCCTTGCTTCAGGTAGTGCTGAACCTCTTCAACACAAAGTAAGTTGCCAATGCGGGGACAGGTGAGCAAAGACGTATAGATCTGGCAGGTTTAATAAAAGATCATTATGCCCCCACATAAGTTGAAAATATGTTAGGTCTACCAAGGGCAATTTGTAGTGTAGAAGGTGGTTGTTTGCCTTCTCTACTTTTCTCGATAACGTAGAAGGTTTGTGCATCTCTGTGTTAAGATAAAGAAATTGTTCAATATAAAACGCCATAGCGGTGCACTAGAGGTCAATAAGTTGTATATGAATGCTTGGACGCTCCCTACTATATTTTACATTGGACAGAGACGATCAACCAAAATTGTGTCGCTAGCTAGGAGGCCTAAGCCTGAGTTGTCGAATGTCGGCGGCGCTGCTTCACCGTACAGCCCACGCCACCGTACAATGGAAACAACTCATGTAGCGCCTGCATATTGGAATCACCAATGAACATTTCGTCATTTGTGTCGGGATATTCGTGGCCAACGATGATGGAGAGAACCTCCTGCTGGTTTGCCCTATTTTTTTTTCGATTTAGGACAAGGTACTCACCTCGTTTAGAAGTCGGGATATGAGTTATGCTCTTAGAGAATTTATAACCGTGCACTGTGGCAACTGGTAACATTATTTTTTTCCACCTCGTCTTGTCATTCTTTGTACCTAACGTCGTTTATTTTGCAAATACTATCTGTGAAGGACTCGCGCCCTCCTAACCCTTGGTCCCCTTTGAGAACGTAGGAGGAAGCTTGCCGCTTAAACATTATGAAAAGTGTTCTCTATTTAAGCAATTACAAATCAACAATAGTTTATTTTTGGAGCATGTCAATAGTCGATGAAAATAAATTATGTAAGTTGTTAGTTTAGTTAAATCTATTTTTATGGATAGTTTAAGTCAAACGACTTTTTTTTGAGACCATGCATAAACGTGTTTTGCATTAGTCGATGAAAAAAAATTTTTTTAATAAATCTATGCTTTTTATGGATAGTTTAATTTTTTTTGAAATGCGAGTGATTTTTTTTTAAGACCCGTGGCACATTGTTTTTGTTTTAGAAAACTACTCATAAACACATAATACATGAATACGGAGAGTACTTGGTTACTGTGTCATAGAATAAATCGAGAGACCCCCAAAGATAGACGACAATATTGATAAAGTGCTCCCCTCTTAGATCATTCGATCAACCGTTGGAAGCTTTGACTGAGCGACGAGCCATTGTTAATGTTTCCGTTGGAGCCTCGCCCACCCGACCTCGGGCGATGGCGGCTCCGCCGCCCTCCCCTCGCCCGGCCACCCCTTCCAGCCCCTCCACCTCCCCTGCGTCACCGGATCCGGGCTCCCCTAACGCCGGATCTGCCGCCCCATGCCCCTTCGGACAGAGCCCGTGCTGGCCCGACGGAGGTCGCTCGACATCTCGGCCACCGTGGCTACCCCCTCTCCTCCCCGGTGGCGGCGCTGGCGCTGCTTCCCTCATCGCCCGGACGTCTTGCGGCGCCCGCCCGGTCCCGCGAGGGCAGCGGCGGCTGGCGTCGACCAGTGGGAATCGTGCGCCGCCTCGCGGTCGGCCATGCCGACCGGACGCTGCGGCGCCGCGCCGCTTTCCCAGCGACTACAGCTCGGGGTCTGCCGGTCGCGACTTGGAGGGCGATGTCCTCATCGGCGACGACGACGACGGCGACGAGGAGGTGAAGACGGCGAGATGCGGCTCCGTCGTCATTTATCGCCGCCGGGCCGTGCCGCGTGCGTGGGGCAACCGCCACCGTCGTTTCGGCCGTTGCGCCGATTTGCCGGGTCCCGGAAGTCCATGGGTACGCTCTCCACGCTGCCCCTTCCACCCAGGGAAGCTTCACCGGGCGCTCAAGGCACAGCGGTGGGGGCGCCGAGCTCGACTCGGCGACTCTGCCTCCCGCTGCCGGACGTCGTTCGTATCTTGATCTTTGCTCGTCGGGCGCTATTACACCCACGCCTCGACCCGATGTGATGGTGGGTGCGCGGTTGGCGCCGGGCGGCGGCGTCGGCAATGGGCGTTCAATCAGCGCCAACGCGGCGGCGGGCGCGGTGCCCTTTATCGTCGCCTCGATCCTCAGCGGCGGCGAGGCCTCCAGTGGGCCAAAGACTGGCGCGCAAGCGTAGCGCAGGTTGCCGGGGGCTGGCGATTCTCGTCGTGACCCCACCGTCGGACGTCGATGGTTTCGGTTAGTCAATGGAAGCGTCGTCGTCGCCGTTCGCGGGACAAGAAACCTAGGCGTCGTGGCACCGTGTCGCCCGGCCGGAGGGCCTCTTAACTGCGCTTTGGCGCGGCGATCATATTGCGCCAATGTCACTCACCGTCGTCTTTGCTTCCGATCACGGGGGCGCGCCGGTCATCGTGCGGGCGTCGTCATCCGCCGTCGATCCGTGTCGGTGATCACCACCCTCGGCATCGTCGGCAGCGCTCGTGGGGACTCTTCCTCGTCGTTGCCCGATACACATGCCCGTGGTCGGTGCCCGGCCCGCGCCCGCCGGGCGTCCCCGCGCCCGCGGCATGCCGCCGACGCCGCCTCGACGCCTGCGATGCTGCTGTTGACCCTTTGGCGCTTCTGGCTGGGCAATGGTGGAGGGACCGTCGCATGGGTTGGGACCCCATGCTCGTTGAGCTCGCGACCTCCCTTTGCCGCGTGCGCCCAACTACCTTCGGGAGGATGTGGCAGCGTCAAACCGGTGTTTACCGCTGCGCGCGTGGCGACCCTACACCGGCTACGCTCGGGGCCAGTGGACGACTGTGTGGGCCAGGTTGGTTGAGGCGAGCTCGTCGTCCCACCGGTCACCGTCGTGTCGGATGTTGCACCGGCAACACCACGCGTCGCGTCGCCGGGGGCTGGTCGGCTGAGCTCGCGCCGCATCTCCGGGTCGGTCGGGTCGATCTCCGGTGCGGCGATGCTCGTGGTGACGAAGATGGGTGCACCGCACACTCTTCGATCCCCATGATCGCGCCCGTCGGTCGGCAGTTCTAGCCGCTTTCCGCGGCCATTTGGAACCATCCATTCTCTCCACGCCGGTCTTGAGGAAGCGCGCCAGCGCCAGATGCCTCTGTATTGCCCAAACGCGGCGCCGCGATTTCGCTGCAAAGTGGGGCTAGGCATCTTAAGCCAGAGGACGGGGCAAGGAGGTGTTGCTCAAGAAGATGGGGATCGAGGTTGAGGCCGAGCATGAGGATGCGGTCTCCTTCGATGAGTTGCGATCCGCCCTCACGGGCCCCGACGCTGAGGCCAACTTGAGGCCATGAAGGTCTTCCTTTTGCGGGGGGGGGGAAGAAGCGGCGTGTCGGTGCAGCCGGTCACGGCCTGAGGACGCCACGGTCTAGTCGCGACATTTGGTTCTCTTGTAATCGATACGCGTGTTGCATCCGAGTTAGGTTGCTTGCTGCGTTGAGTTGTTTTGCTTTGTTGTGTTCTGTTTTTGTTTCTCTTCCCCAGCCTGATGTCCACTCGGCATCCCGGCTTAGTTTTGTAATGGATTTGGTTTTTCCTCCTCTTAATGAAATACGGGTGAATGGCCCGATCGAGAAAAAAAAAATATTGATAAAGTTGTAGCTGCAACATAAGGTTCTACTGATAATACTACTAGTATAGTACACATGTCCCATAAGATTTGTACAAATGTACGAGAGCACGAGTGACGAGTTGGTAATGAAAATTGCAAACATGGCAGAGGCAGTAGACACTGTGGCACAATATTCAGTGTTGCTAATGAAGGGTAATCACGGTCAAAACCATGGCCTACGCAAATGGCATCATCAATCATCCTAGAGGTGTGCCTAAAAGAGAAAGCAAAGACCTCTGTAGCAACCGGGGCCAACCAGCAAGAGCGGACAAGGAGATGCATCCATCACTGTGTGAACCCGTGCTGACACGCTCCTTGTTCCCAGCCAATTACAGTGCTCGCCCCCGCTCGAACGGGCGGTGTCAGCCACAGTAGTAGTACAGGTGTGTTTAGATCACCAAAGTTGGTGCAAAATTTTGGATGGATGTCACATCGCATTAATGAAGACGTTCGTTTGTTAGTGGTAAATATTATCCTACCATGGCGTAACTAGACTCAAAAGAATCGTCTCAAGAATGTATATCTAAACTGTGTAATTATTTTAATTTTTACCTATATTTCATACTCCATATATGTTGCGTACCAACGGATGTGAGGAGAATCTTCTTTTGCATAGTGAAATTTGGGAGGAATTTG
>JADLZK010006075.1:0-51964 GCA_015847255.1 Hyparrhenia diplandra
GTTTCTAGGTTATTTTGGAGTGTATGGTTTGAGTCTATAACCATATGACAATGCCAATATAGTACTCCATTGGCGCTGCTTTTTGTTTCTTCGGTTGAATGTGAACTGCTTATGTATACCCCAAGTATCAACCAGAAGCAAACCATGAGATCTATATTAGAAATTGAATTAATGTGCCCCCAAATTTCAGCTTTGATTCAATGATCTCATTGCAACGTGTATGTGGACATGTGACCAGCGGATTTTGGGGGTTCCATTGGTGTCGAGACAAGACCAAAGGTATTTTACTAACGTGACAGCAATACACTATACTCAACCACAGGGCTAATAAAACCATTTTAGTGCATTTGTGAATTGATCATGCTTCTCTTTTTGGTCTTTGCCTTTCCTCTCTTTACCGGCATCTAACAATGGCTTGCCAAAAACTCATTTCTTTATTATTCTCTTTCATGTAACTGCACATAAGCATATCTTCTTCCAGTGCGGGTCACTTTTTCATGTTTGTATTAGTATTTTTCTGAATTTTGTAAGGCGCTTTGGTTCAGGTTTTGGGACACCGCCACCGCCAACCCCAATACACCATAGGAACTGCATTTTTGTTAATGAAGCTTACTCGCTTTTTTCAATTCAGGAACTGCATTGATTAATGAAGTTTACCGCTTTTTTCAATTCATAGGAACCTAAGCAACCATTTGACGAGAACCCGACAGAAGCAATGTCTTCTCCTCATACCCACATCGTGAAGGGTGGGGTAGCTTCTTCAAAGAAGGTTACGCTTGACTCGATGTACTTGTACGTTGTACTATTTTCACTATATATTTTGTGGTGGCTGCACATCAGTAGGCGTAAGCATTTTAGTTTGCATTGGATGTGCTCTATTTCTTGCTTGTACCGTATGTCCTTTGTTACCTAAACTTGGTTGGATTAGTTCAGTGCAAACAATCATATATCCTAGCCATTCTAATATGAATTTTAATCTCCACACAGACCAAAACCAAATCCAAGCAAGCATTAGTAGGTGTAATTAAGGCATGCCTACCTAAGCTAAACACTAGCAAAACCGATCTTGCATTCATACATAATTGCGGCAGCAAAGAGCCACAAAAAAATCAAGTGAAGACACCTTTGTTCCATTTGTTAAGATGGTTGCTGAATTTTTCTTCTCTCCAAACTAATAACCAAGGATAAAATATTTTAAGTTTGGTCACTCTTGGATTGCCTTTTTGGTTCTATTTCATAAGTGTGACACCTATTGTTGTCTATAAATGGTTCCAAACCCTATGTATTGTATATACTATCTATTTATTTTTTTCTTGTTACCATAATATACCCGCACTCCACATTAAAAGTGCTTCGTTTTCATACATAAATGCCTAGCTTTTGATACTAAATTGCTAGTTTCCTATTCCCACGCATTGCTTAGCTTTAGCTTATCCCACCTCCTTCATTCTTGGGTGTGTCACTCACATCGAGTCCGATTACCTCGGATCTCTCCGCCCTTAGGTTTAGAACCAGCAAGTAGTAGTGTCCCGCTCTCTCGATCCGTCACCGCTTTTCCCAATTTCTCAAGCACGAGGGAACATTAGCTTGGTTTTTGTTCACATCTCGCTAGTAACACAACAAACCTGAATATTGACTTTTTAGTAAAGGTTTCATATGTCAACTCACCATCCGACGGTGCTCGAGGTGGTTATCGGCAGCCTCAATACGCCGAAATCACCCACCCCTATCAAGCTGGCCCGGTTGGAGGTATATGTCCGCTAAAAAAATGAATAAATGCGTGAAAATGCTAATGGGTATGTGTAAAAATATTTGACCGAAAAAAATAAATTATAAAGAGAAAAAGGGAAGTCCGACCATGACTCTTAATGAAGCACACGCTACTTGATTGTAGTTTGACCTTTGATTTCTCCAAGTAAATTACTTGAATCGCAATCTCTCTCGCAACCGTGTTATGTAGGTGGCCTCCGCTTAACTAAAGTAACAAAGTGGTGAATATAGACAAAGAACTCCCGCAAATTGACTATCATTGTCCTACAGCCACGTAACACAAACTATGTCGGAAAAATGGAACTTGGTAGGTTGTAATCGATAATGTTTAGCTTAGCGAAAAAAAAATGCTCAGCAAAATAAAGAAACCGCTAGAAATAACCAAATAAATGCTAAATGGAAGAAATGCCATGCAGAAAACTAAACCTTGTTCTTCTTTAGCAATGCTTATTTTTCCTTCCTGCACCAAAATCATACCATGCAAAGGTTCACCATGTCGCTATAGTAACTCTAAATGCATCGATTCTCGCAGACACCTTTTAGCACAGAGCAACATATTTTAGGAGGAACCTAACTGAACTCTATGATCGATCTCGAATAAATGCTTTGCTAGAAATGAATAAATGCCAAGCTAGAAAAAAATTGCTAAGGCACAATAAGAAAAATGCTAAGCAGTTTACTTTGTATATACTAAATAAATTTGTAGGTTGTGATCAGATATAGAGTCTCGTTAACGAAAGTATTTTGCCCCCGTGATCTAAAGGCTTTAACATGGCCCTACCTCCTTTGCACATACACATAATTACTCCGAGTTCTAAACCTATTATCAACAATGCAACGGAGTGGATTAACCATTTCTAAACAATAATATATCTATTGTACCAAACATATTGATGGGAGAAAAAAAAGGAGGGTTCATTTGGGTCAGAAGGGAGGGCAGGCTAGCAGTGGGTTGGATTAGGTTGGAAGTGGATTTTTGGCTCATGTTAGATGGATTGGCATTCACAATGCCTCGCATTTAGCAACAACTTGTCCCTATTGTCCCTCCAACACATCACAATCACTCATGAAAACTAGTATGGAGAAGAAAGCAATTGAATAAAATGCTTACGTTGAACTAAATAAATGCTAGGGAAAATAAAGAAAACTACAAATAACCAAATAAATTCTAGGCTAGCTAATTGTGCAAATCAAGACCAAACCGCTAGTTGTGTATATAGGAAGTATTACAAGCTACTGGAATTAATTAGGTGCTACAGAAAGCGGTAGACAAAAGATTAAAAATGTCTGAGGAAATGAGGAAAGCATTACTCATGATTGCCTTCCCGAGTAGACCTTGCATGTGCACACACCGCATTATAGACAACAAGTAACATCTTTGTTGCAAGTGAAATCCTTCTTTGATTTTGAAGGCCACTGAACCCAGACTTTATTTATCATATTGCGCTAAGCTCTTGTACGCCTTAACAAAGCGTGGTAGGGGAACCACGGTTCCTTTTTCCCTCAACATTCCTTGTACCCTAATAAGACAAGTCAAATGTAAGATGCTTAAAAAATTTTAGAAAAATGCTAAATGTGACACATAAAAAATGCTACAAGGGGTACACATAAATGCTTAAAAGGCACAACATGTATTCATTATAACAAAATGTAGAAAAGAGCATGGTCATACCGGCTTGAAGAAGGTGTATCTTGCCAGCAGGTCCTAGCCATTTTTTCCTGCATACAATGAATAGAATGTGAGAACCTAAGACAATCTTGAAGGTGGAAGGTAACAAAAGTGCATACAAAAATAGATCAATTGGAACAAACCGATAAGGGGGTATTTTTTGGCGCACAAGTAAACCAATCGGGCCAGACCTTGATAGGACCGAGGTGACTCGGCGTGATTCGTGAGCCGGGCTGATAACCACCTCGAGCACCGCCGATGGTGAGTTGACATATGAAACCTTTACTAAAAGTCAGAATATTCAGTTTGTTGTGTTACTAGCGAGATGTGAACAAAACCGACGCAGTAATGTTCCCCGTGCTTGAGAAATTGGGAAGCGGCGACGGATCGTAGAGAGCGACACTACTACTTGCCGGGTTCTAAACCTAAGGGCGTAGAGAGATCCGAGGTATCGACTCGATGTGGGTGACACACCCCAAGAATGAAGCAACCTGGTGGATAAGCTAAAGCTAGCAAGGCACGTGGGAATAGGAAACTAGCAATTTAGTATCAAAAGCTAGGCATTTATGTATGAAAACGAAGCACTTTTTGATGTGGAGGCGGTATATTATGGTAACAAGAAAAAATAAAGTACAGAGATATAGTATATACAATACATAGGCTGAGAACCATTTATAGACAACAATAGGTGTCACACTTATGAAATAGAACCAAAAAGGCAATCCAAGAGTGACCAAACTTAAATATTTTATCCTTGGTTATTAGTTTGGAGAGAAGAAAAAATTCAGCAACCATCTCTCATTAACTTAAGACTTAAGAGGAAGACAGAAACATAGTCCTATTGAGTAAAGCACTTTACTGGCATGCTACAGAAAAATACAAAGGCATTCACTTTGAGATTTCTCTATGCAAGCAAGCTAAAAGCTACTACAAGTATGCAATCTTCTAGTTTTTTTTTCTATGCAAAGCAAGCTGCAGTAGAAAATTCCTAGTGTACCCTACTCGAATACTTGAAAATTCCTAGCTGAAAAACAGAATGTGTTGACACCCGACAGATATGCTCTAATGTGTTGATTCCGACAAGAATTCCTAGCTGAAAATTCTCTAATATGCACTAATGGTCTTTTTTCATGCATGTTGGACAGCCATCCGGAAGGAACCAGCAACCTAAATACTAAGTACTACTAAAAAGGTAGTGTGGATATCAAGTAATGTCAAGGCAATTTTCAAAGCAATGTGAAGGCACCACCAATGTTAAGGCAAGCTGCTATGAAGGCATGAAAATCTGCGGGTAATACCTAGCAATCAGAAACTATCCTACCAACCGTGACTTCTAGTAATCTGTCAATACCGATGATATGTATAGTCGCAATCTATCACATGGTCTCATGTAAGGATCTAAAGCGTATTTAAAAAAGTAAATTGTGAGGACAACTAACTTGAAATACTTGTTCCTATTTATACTTTGCCTGCATCAATCTTGGATGTATGAGATTCCCTTCATCAATCTTGGGTTCAGTGAGTTCCCCGGGAAGGGCCTCTTGCTATAACTGTTGGCATCTTGCTATGTGAATTTCTTCATGATCTTAGCCTGTAGGTAATCCAAGACAACATGTTAATTTCCAGTCTGTAATTTCCAATCTGTTGTTCTTGAGAGATTCTGTAATTTCCAATCTGAGTGGGTAATGGTGGGGAGAAACACCTGTGTATGTTGCTGTTGATAGATTGGGGAGAAGAACCTGTTGTTGATTGCTTGGGGAAAAGAAGATCTGAGAGGGTGGTGTCTGGCAGCGCGTGCCTGGGAGGTTGGGGAGAGGTGTTTGGCGTGGCAAGCGTCTGGGAAGTGGAGGAAATCCCGTGTCTGATTGGTGTGTGCCTGGGAGCCGGAGGTTGGGAGTGTGTCGTGGGGCCGGGACAGGTTGGAAGGCGGAAGTCGGAAGGAGGAAGGTGTGGGGCCGGGCTGGAATATTCGCGCGCGCGGGGGGTGTGCCTAGCGCGGGGTGTGCAGCCGGAAGGAGGAATTCCTGCGCGCGCATGCTGTAGTCAAGTCCCCTTACTTTTGTTAATAGTTTTGTCATTACAGGACTGGCCCATTTAGTTAGCAGAAAGAATCGGCCCATTTAGTGAGAGACATAGGAAATGTGACTAAAGTAATTATACATATTAAGTTTTTGTGTGAAGCCATTTGAGCCGTTTAACTCCATTTAAGCATTGTCTAAATGACCGCACAACTTGAGTCAAGCCCACGCATGTCACACACACCATGGGCCATGTTGACCGAGCAGTAGGAGCAAGTTGTGCGGCACTTGCTTGGGTCGGGCCAAAATCGTGGGCCACGGGCTGGCCTGTAGCCCCATGCCTTCTAAAAAGCTATGTACTCCATCAATTCCAAAATAAATGACGTTTTGAGTTTCATGTCACAAGTTTAACTCGATTTGTATAAAATACAAACAATATTTATATTTTTAAATAAATTTATTAAAAAAATTAGACTTAAATATCTCTCTCTGATGATACTAATTACTTAGCATAAATATTTATATATTTTAATATATAATTGCCGGTAGATGTTTCTCGAGAAGCAAAAACGTCACTTATTTTGGGGACGTATGAGTATACTTTAAAGACATGATCACCCCTAAAAAAACTTAAATGATCAATTGATCATAGGTGAGTTTAGCAACGAGGAATATTTCAGATTTTCAGAAAGAGATAAATGTTTAAATCGTCTGGCCCAAAAACATACAATTATGAGATGCGTGCTACCAAACTATGTCAACTCGACAAAGTTTATAGAAAAAAGCATTAGGATTTATATCTTGAAATAAGTTTATTATAAAAACATAATCTAACATACTTATTTTCACGATGTTTGACTCCTTTGAGGCGTGAGACTTGCATGTTTTCTAGGACGGGGGAGTAGAAAAATCATTTAGAACCAATTCCCTTTTATTAGTCCAAAGTAAACACTAAAAACCTGGTCTGCCACTTAACTTTTTTTGCTATGCTCCAGTGGATTTTGCATGACTGGAGTGACGAGGAGTGTGTCAAGATATTAAAGAATTGCAGAAAAGCTATTCCGACAAAAGAGGAAGGTGGAAAGGTGATAATCATAGATATATCGTGGTTGGAGAAGAATCGTCAAGTTTGAAGAACAAAGAGACACGAGCCTTGTTTGATGTGTATATCATGCTTATAAATGGCATTGAGAGAGATGAGCAAGAGTGGAAGAAAATATTTTTTGAAGCTGGATTTAGCGATTACAAGATATCACCAGTGTTAGGCGCTCGATCAATCATTTCCTGGTCTCCCCATAAATGCCTCGAGAACAAACAGTTGAACTGTCATGGATTGTGCTGGTTTGTAATTTTGAATAACTTTGTTACCTCCAGTGTGGTGGTAACTATTATTCCAGTGTACTTATGTAATTTTTTTTAATTTATTGTGCTGATGAATGTTGCTTCCATGTGTCTATCTATCTACCCTCGGTTTCAAAAAAGGAGTCAGCTATATGTTTGGTTTATTAAAAAAATCCATAAATTTGACTACTTTTTGTAAAAAAAAAATATTAGCAATATGCATATATGTCTAAATTAGAGCAACTCCAACGGTTTGCCATTTGTGTTTGGTATTCTTATATTTTGGCAAAAAGCTCAAAAACAATTCTCCAACAATTTTACATTTAGGTTTGGCAAAAAGCTCAAAAACAAGTCTCTCATGACGTATTAGAAGAGATGGAAGGGTATAAATATAATTTTGTTTCTGTATTAGAGTTCCCGACGTAAGTTTTCGTGGAAGGGTATAAACAAAATTTTGTTTCTCTCTCGGTATAAACTATTGGAGATGCGCTTTTTTTTTTGACTTGACATTTAGATTTGGGAGTTGACAAACAAGGGCAATTGCTAAACCATAAATAGGGAACTGTTTGGAGTTGCTTTTATTAGTCTATTATAAAAATATATTTAGCTATGTACGATAATACTAATTATGTGTGACACTTATTAATATATATATATATATATATATATATATATATATATATATATATATATATATATATATATATATATTTGAAATTTAAAAATATTTAACTACTCGAAAAGTGAGAATAACACTATTTATAGCACCCAAGAATTATCTATGTTACTATGTATATGGTGGACTTCCGGGTACACATATGGCGAGTCCGGTCTTCCTTGAAAAACCAAATTCATGTGCACATGAGACCCTATGGAAACGTTTAGTAGCATTCGGCTCTTCTTTTTCATGGGTACGCTCACCTATAATTATTTCGGTGAAGCGCCACGTAGAAATTCAATTAAACTTCGAAAAAGTACCAAACTAACTCGAAAAATCTCAAACTTTCTGGTAGCTTCACCTTTTTGCATGTCCAAGCATGAGAAAAGTTTGAGACTACTACATTTAATCGAATACATGTGAACCACATATGGCACAAGAGCTATGTTTATAGTCAATGTTGAATGAGGGGATCATGTACCTCTATGAAGCATGTGTGATCCTCCTAGGTCCAAATGATTTGATTTTTTTTGCAGTCATGTACACCCAAATTATGACCCCACACAAGATCTTAGGTTTTTTTGATAAATATTTTTTATGTTTATGTTTTTCTTTTGTGCTAAATGGGCCAAAAGATGGCTAATTACATCATTGAAACACTTGAATTTTGCATCAAAGTGATTTGCCTCGTAGGGTACATGAGACCGAATGGAAAAGTTTAGCAAAGATTCCGGCTCTTTTCATGGGTACGCCGGAAGCAACCTATAATTACTCGGTGATGTCGCACGTAAATTTAATGAAACTAAAAAAGTACCAAACCAACTCCAAAAAAATCTCAAACTTTCAGGTTGCTTCACTCTTTTGCATGTGTAGGCCTGAGAAAAAGTTCGAGACCACTATGACACCAGAATACATGTGAACCATAGGTAGCACAAGTAGCTATGTGTATAGTCAAGGTTGAATGAAAGGGATCATATACCTCGTGAAACATGTGTGATCCTCCTAGGTCCAAATGGCTTAGAATTTTTTCACAGTCATGTATACCCAAACTATGACACCACACAAGATCTTAGGTTTTTCAAATAAATATTTTTTATTACTATATTTTTTTCGTGCTAAAACGGGCCAAACCATGGCTAATTACATCATAGAAACATTTCAATTTTTCATCCAACCTCCACAGTGATTTGCCTCCTAGGGCACATGGGATCTGTGGAATGGTATTGAGCATTTCGATCTCTTTTCGTGGATACACTTAGTTCAACCTATAATTACTCGGTGATGTCGCGAAGAAATTCAATTAAACACGAAAAAGTATCAAACCAACTCCGAAAAATCTCAAACTTTTGGGTTAGTTCACCCTTTACATGTGCAAGTTTGAGAAAAAGTTTGAGACCACTACGACACCAGAATACATCTCAACCACGGGACGGCACAAGAACCTATGTGTATAGTCAAGGTTGAATGAAAGGGATAGTGTACCTTTGTGAAGCATGTGTTATCCTCCTAGGTCCAAATGGCTTTAAATTGTGGCGATCGCCAACCTAGAGATCGGTGTCAAGGTAGCTATCGAGGAGTCCACTGTGCCTTCCTCAAGAACGCCAAGGAGAATGCCAAGACGGCTAACGAGCTCGACTTGGGGGGCCGAGGTAGAGGCCAACGGCCTCCATCTCGGCGTGTCGGTGCCGGCAACGCTGGCCCCCCAAGACAAAGGCCTACCCCGCCTGGCTCCTCTCTAGATTCGTTCTCGGGACTCACTCCTCGCCTACACAAGCTCTCCTTCCCGACGCACGATGGCAAGGAGGATCCTGCCCCGGCTCAACAGATGTGAGCAGCTTCTTCTTGGGGCAAGGTACGCCAAGCAACCGAAAGCAAGTCTGGTATGCATCTTACCATCTCATAGGAGGAGTATAGCAAGGTGGGTACATGCGCCTATCCCATGAGAAGGCGGTGACAAATTGGGCATGCTTCGCCCAATACGTCAATCCAGCACTTTGATCCAAGAACACGGCGTAACCCGCTTGGTGAACTGGCATCGATCCGCAAGGCGGCAATTGCCGTCGACAATTACACCGAGCTGTTCCTAGTGCATGGCTGTGCGCGCTGGCGCCGACGAGCAGCAGCAAGTGAACATCTACACGGTCAGATTGGGAGAGCCCCTAAGGACCGATGTCGAGCCGCAATGTAACACCCCAAATTTTTGCATTTTTGAAAATAGAATAAAATGATTTATTTATGTATTTCTGTGTTCATAAAATATAGGAAAATGAATACTTTTATGAAATTAAAATTTATCATAGGATTTAGAAACATGGTTGTGCATACATGCTGATGAATATTTTCTGTTGTGATGGCTGTTTTTTTATTTATTTAGAAACTGAAAAGAGATTCAAATTCCTTTGCAAATGATTTTAGAAATTTGGTTCAAATTAGAGAAAAGAATTCTTTTCTCCCTCTCTATTCCCAGCCGAAGGGCTTAGGCTTGCCTTGCCAAATTCCTTTGCGTAGTGCAACAGAATCCAGCTGTCCAGCCCGTCTCCTTGTCGTGGACGACATCAGGTCACCAGGTGCATGGTGTCGTACGTATCTCCAACTCAATCTCCATCTATAAATATCCATGAATCTGTTGCCTATATATACATATATACGTCCTGGCCAATTTTATCTTTTTCCAAACCCTAGCACCCACCATCGTCATGGCCAAGTCAAGGGCCGACGCCACCATCGGGATCTCGTCAAGTTTGGACCTGCAACCGGCTATCCGTCGATGCCGTGGCGGTCATGAAACTTTCATCTGCTGCAGATACCTCGCCTCCCATGATTGCGCCGTGCTGCCCGTCGCCGCAACCCTAAGCTGCCGCCGCAGAGCGCGGCTGTCTCATCGTGCCGCTGCTGTTGATGCCGTCTGCCGTTGTTCGTTTTCATCCGGAGCCATCATCAATGAACGATCAAGATGTCCGTGTAGGTCTCGTTTTCGCCCGGTGAGAAATCCAGCCGTACGCGCCCGTATCTCTCCTCTTCGTGATCTTGATCTGCACTAGTTGTTCATGCATCTGTGCATGTTTGCTCCGATTATCATCAGTCATCTGTTGCTTGACAGCTTGCTCCCGTACAAGCTGCTCCGGCCAGCAAAGCCATCCTGCCGTGCTGACTATATGTCGCGTGCTGCACTCTGAATCCTGCATGGGTAAGTCACCATGATTTCTCTCGCCTTGCCACCAAAGCTAATCACCATCTTTCTGCTTGGCTGCCATATGCTAAGCTAATGCTGGCCACCGTCCTTCTTGTTGATGTTGCCATCTGCAGCTTGGTCGACTATTGCTGTCACAAGGCTAACAAGCAAATCGAACTACCATCACGTACATGTAAACAAGCCAAGCATACAGGTGCCATGAATACGTACATCTCTATTCATTATCATCACGCACACTTATCGTATTGCTTGCATTGATGTCATCGTTTCTAGATCCATGACCTCATGATGACATCATTTGTTTTCTTGCCGTTTTCCTATACAAAATAAATTTAGAAATACAATGAAACTACATATATGCATCCCATCATCCTAAGCCATCGATTGTTCAAGCATGGTCCAGATTAAACATACCGTATCTTCATTATAATTTTGCTAAGATACCTTGAGCTCCTCTAGTGCATAGCTCGTAGTCCATCCAGCAACCAAAATCTAATTTATTCTATTTTGAAATCAAGTCTGTTATTTACAAAGCTGCCATCCCGATTTAAATCTTAATAACTTCTCCGTTTTTAAACTCGTTTTTAGTCCGTTCAAATTGTGTTAGATTCATACTGCGTTCTCTACATGTTAATATCACAGTTAGTCAGGGTTTCAAACTTTTTAATTTTCGAGTTTATATTTAGTTTTTATTTTATTACTAATAAACTTGTAAAATTCATATCTACGCCGTTTTTAGCTCGATTCGGTGATCTTTACATCCGTGTGATCGAGAGGACGTGTAGAATAGTTTTATGTACTTTTTATACCGTTTTCCACTGTTGGTGTACTGGTCTAATTTAGATCTATTGTTTGCTTCGTGTATGATTGCTCGGATGTATGTGTGGTGCTTTGTGCCGATGTCCAGTTGTTGGGGAGGGCGACCCTCGCCCCCCCCGCAGCTCCTTGAGCCTCGGCTCGGCAGGCCAAGCAACTTGTTGTATGACTAACTCTTTGAACATCATAGGCAAGCCCCTAGCAGGGGGCTCCGCTAGGCCAAAAGGCGGAGGAGGGCCCAAACAACGTCGAGCTCCGCCTCCACTCTTCGGAGGAGGGGCCTCACAACCTTTCACCGCAAGCCAAGACAATGTCATCGGCGAGCCCAAACAAAGGGGCCTTCACAAGATGGGAGGGCATAAGAAGACCCAAGCAACCGCAGCTCTACTCCCGTGCGAGGCCTCCGTCAATCATCAATACGAGGGTCAAGGCCCGATCGTCATCCCGAGGGACCCAAGCGGAGGGTCACGTTGCTAAGGGCACGCGAGCCAGCCTCCGAAGGGTGGGCGCCACGCCGAAGGTCGAGCCATCAAGCCATGGAAGTCCGGGCGCGGGAGGAAAACCCTACCAGAGGACAACAATCTAGGGACGCTGTGTGTTTACCATTATACCCGCGAGAGTAAATTACCTCTTACGCCACTGGGCAAGGGCCCACCCATCGAAGTGTGCAAATCCCCACCTACCATGTACCATGTTGTAAAAGCGACCATCCGACCCCTTGGCTTCCTATAAATACCCGGTAGGGGCACCAAGGAAGGGGTGGGTTGGTGGCGTAATTCATTGCCATCTAATCAAATCACGCCTTAGATACCTTCGCAGTTCTCATCCCTTACACTGGTCGGCCTCCGCTAGTCCCCACCCTCAAGAACTCCAGCCGAGGGTGGGACCGACGGAGGCCCCCTCTGTTAATCACTGCTTCAGACTCATGCCGACCTCCGCTAGTTCCCACCTCCCTCCGCAACTCCCGCGGGGGCGTGACCGAGCGGAGGCCCCTCTGGCATCCCTTTCGTTTTTGTTGGTTCATACTTGTCATTCCTTTCTCTCGTGGGAAGCCCTCACCTCCTCCCGCTATCTCCGATAGCGAAGGCTGAAAGGGGCGTGAGTGATCCCCACAGTTGGCGCCCGTCCGTGGGGGACCGATCGAAAAGTCACAAAAACACTACCGTTGGCGGTGCTTAACCACATCTCTACCGCCAATTTAATATGAATAAAACATGATAAATTCTCTCTACCAACTCTAGAATAGGGCTTTGGACTAACACTTCCACAAGTTTTGCTAGAATATGTGTTTTGCAGGGGACAAAGACGGAATTGACCAAAATACGCTTTCCAAAGGCACAATCAAAGCAAAACCAAGCCCAACACGCTGAACACAATTGGACCAAAGCACCCATCAACTACGGACGTGGGCGGCCTAGGAACCCACCACCAAAAGGCGGTTTGAACGACGCCCGGGGGTCGGGCCGATCGCAAAGTGGGTCCGTGGGACCCACAAGCACGCCTCCCGAGCCGACCTTTCACGGCGGTTGCATGCCGCCATGCATAGGCGGTATTGCTAGGTGCTTTCCTAAAATACGACAAAGAAACCGACCCTCCTCTACTACTTAAGGATGGCTCCACCCTCTCCTTCAAGCATCTCCATCTCCATTCTTCATCATTCTTCAAGTCCATCATACATACACAATTGAGAAGAGGAGTAGTGCCATTCCATTAGAGTAGACTCTAGAGAGAGGAGAAAAGAGTTTAGAAGAAGGGTGGAGTAGCGACCCCTTCTACTTAGTGTACATCGGCTTTGCTCTTGTACATCGGGTGGACGGAGTGCCGGATTTGTCGGCTCCCGCTTCTACACTTGTACCTCTACGATCGTCGAATCAATTGAGTAAGACGTTGGTGTTCTATCTTTTACATTGTATTCTTCAAGTTTAAGCTATCGCGTTCCCTTTACTTTAGTTTTGCGGGGTTCGTTGTTCGATCCTCGGACGCATTGCTCTAGTAGAGGACTCGATAAAGACGGATGTTCCCGGCCAATGCCGAGTAGTGGCAAATAGCGTGGACGTGGTGTCTAAGCCGTGAGTCACCTTCGCTTGTTGTGTAGCCCATGGTAGTGAGGTAGGCGACGGTGGTGACAGCCCCTGTAAGGCCCTTTGCACCCCTCCACGTCGATTCTAGTAGATTCGGGAGGTGTAGGCATCACCCGGCGGACCAGTGCGATCCGTGCCCAGTGAGCTTGTAGAGGTGAAGGTACTTAACCTTGGGATTACAGCTTGAGTAGAGCCTCGCTACCCAAGTTTACCTACTCCGTCCTCCTCCTCAAGGTAGCTAGCTAGAAAGACTTAGCGCCCGTTCCCTATGGAAATTACGATACCCCGAATACTTCTGGTGAAGTGCTACAACGGTACTTTCCGTGCGCTTATGGACTAAGAAATACCAACAACTACCCTCGCTCTAACCGAGCGGAGCCACCCTCACCAAGCCACCTTCGATGGGACTATGATTTTTTCCCATGCTTTGTTCATGCGCAAATCATATACACTTTATTTACTCATGTGCGTGATGGGACTAACGAATTTTTTCCACCATTTTTTCTTTCCTTACTACCAAGGAGGCTACCTTTGATTGGGCACACATGTCTGGAAGGAACGTGGAGTGGGCCACGTGAGGCTTATCAAGATAGCCCATCGTTTGTCAATGCAGCGACCTTCGCCAGCGCTTTGGAGGAGCAGCTCTTGTTGTCACCGCCATGAAGGGCAACCTCCGTGCCTAGCCCCTCGCCGAGGCCGGGGACGGAATGGGACCTCCACAAGTGCAAGCTAGCAATGTCCCACGAGGGTCCGGGCATGGCCTTCGCAAGGGTCTCACCACTGGAACACGCCAAGCGGGACTTTCCATTCTTGCGAGGTGCACGCCTCTTCGGGCGACAAGATGAAGCAACCATCATCGAGGAAGAAGAACTAGGCCACCTAGCTGGATAAGCAGTCGCCTCCACCGAGAAAAATCTCGGCCAAAGACTAGAGCAAAGCAACCTCCACCGTGCCTAAAGAAAGTGAAGCAAACAAAGTAGCTCTATGAGGGCGCAATGACCTGGGAGACGCCTCCGTCGCTGACGGAGGACCCCACCAAAATTTGTCCATGCCAAACATCCTCATTATCCACGCCTACACTCATATTCGTATATTTACACACACCTTTTGGGAAATTGCCTAGTGGCCTTTTGCTAAGTGTATGCAGTGTTCACTTGGGTCATCCTCCGACGCCGGCAGCTTTTGGCATGGGGCTCGCCTCGACTCACGGCGACAATAATTGCCCTTCGCACGGCGGCCGGCAAAGGCTCGCGTCTCCGACCACTGGCGACATTGATCGCACCTTCGCCGACGGCTTTGGCAAGGGGCTCGCCTCCTCGACCCAGCGACATCGATCGCACCCTCGCCAACAACTTTGGCAAGGGCTCACCTCCGACTACGGCGACATCGATCGCTTTTCGCCCGGCGGCCGGCAAGGGGCTCGCCTTCGACTACGAGAGACATTGATCGCACCCGCGCCAGCCCGGCGGGAGCTCACCGACTACGAGGAGACATCGATCACACCCTCGCCCGACCCGGCAAGGGGCTCCGCCCGGACTACGGCAACATCGATTGCACCCTCGCCAGACTTCAGCAAAGGGGTTCACCTCACCACGGTGACATCGGTCGGTGCCCTCGCCCGACCGGCGAGGGGCTCATCCACTACGGCGACATCGATCGCACCCTTGCCAACAGATTCGCAAAGGGCTCACCTCCGACTATGGCGGCGTCGTCGATCTATCTTCGCTAATAGCGCGCATGGCGGCTCATCTCCATCCTCGGTGAGCGACCACAGATACCCTCGTACACTCGGCGAAAGGGCCTCTGTTGTGCAACTATGCAGCTCGTTAGGCCTCCTTGACTTGGCGAAGGGCATCTCCCACCCTGCACCAAAGATGAAACCACGATGGTAGAGCCCCTTGTGGGCACCAACAAAGGTACCTTCGTTATCAATGAATATAACCCTACGAGGCCATCCTCGGGAACAAGACATCTACGCCGAGCGGCCTCCCATCACCAAACCTTCGGGTAAAATTGGCCCTGGCCGAGGTCATGATTCACATCGCTCAAGTGTTCTTCAAATGCAGTCTATCACCACACGTTTTTGCAGCTTGTCCAATATTTTAGTGCCTAAAGGAAAGCCTTAAGCCATAGGAATATCAAAATTATTTTTGTGCTAACATGCAGGTCATCAACTTTTATGCACGTATGCTCTTACCCTCCCAAACTAACCCGTTATAGAACTCCTATCTATTTGGCCGCAGGTCCTTCGCAACTCAGAAGGTAACACCCTCCTCTAAATATTTCACAACCTTTGCTTTCGCTTAGCTCACCTCTACAACTGCAATATTCCATACCTCCGCATGAAAATTTTTCTCTTCAATTTTTTTTAGCATCTAGAATTCACGCTAACAAACCTCTGTCGTGAAGAGACATACTTCTCGGTGCAGGCCTTAGCACACAGCTCATGGAATCAAACATCCACCACAGCCAAAACCACCCAAAGGGACGTCACACTTGCCCAAGAGCAACCCATGAAGCACACATCAGTGCACGGGGTCCCCAACACTTCGCCGAAAGGGGCTGGGTGGTGGCACCCCGCCCTCATCGGCACAAAGTTAAGTACAAGGATTGGTACCGCCTGGGCGGAGCAACCGACTCCGCCTCTGGCTCCACCAAACCTCCGCAAATAGTCAACATTGGATGCTCTAAGTATGTGCAGTGCAGAGGCAACCAAAGGTCAGGGATCCGATGGGGTCGCAGCACCCCTCATACTCCAAAATTGCTATATGGTTTGTTTGTCTTCGCAGGGACCTCTTTTCGGCTCATTCGGAGCCCCCATTGCTATCTCTGTCGCACTGTCTTGTGAGGGGGATCTAAATTCGGCTCATTCGAGCCCCATTGCTCTTAGTCATGCCATACATGCGGGGATTCGAACTTCGGCTCATTCGAAGCCCCTTAAGTATCGATCATGCCTGTCTTTGCGGGAACCTCTTCTCGGCTCATACGGAGCCCCATTGCTATCTGTCGTGCATGTCTTTGCAGGGATCTGAACTCGGCTCATTCGAAGCCCCCTTAAGTATCAGTCGTGCCTGTCTTTGCAGGGACCTCTTCTCAGCTCATACGGAGCCCCATTGCTATCTATCGTGCATGTCTTTGCAAGGATCTGAACTTGGCTCATTCGAAGCCCCCCTAAGTATCAGTCGTGCCTGTCTTTGCAGGGACCTCTTTTCGGCTCATTCGAGCCCCACTACTATCTGTCATGCATGTCCTTGCAGGAATCCAAATTTGGCTCATTCGAGCCCCATTACCATCGATCATGCTTGTCTATGCAGGATCCGGGTCGGCTCATTGAGCCCCGTTACTATCGATTGTGCCTCTCTTTGGGGATATGAATTCAGCTCACGCGAGTCTCATTACTACATTTGTGCCCGACTTTGCATAGATCACGAATCGGCTCTTCGAGCCTCATTACTATATGTCATGGCGCCTTCGCGAGGGATCCGGATCCACTCATTCACGACCCTCATGAATATTTGTCTTGGGATCTCAATGGCTTACTTCACCTTCGCAATTTTACATATTCATTCTACCTTCACTTCATTAAGCTTCATGCATCCAAAAGTTCGGGCACCACGGCAAGATACGGGGGTCCGCATCGACCTCGCGTGCACTCCGAGTATGAGTCGCGCCGGAGGCAAACAAAAGTCGGGCACCCCGGCAAGATCTGACGGGGTCCATCGAGCCCAGCGTGCACTCCGAGTATGAGTCGCGCGGAGGCAAACAAAAGTCGGGCACCCTAGCAAGATACGACAGGGGCACGCAAATAGCGCCCTACGCCCTCCGAGTATGGCGGTGCGAGAGGCAAACAAAAAGTCCGGCACCCCGGCAAAATACGAGGGGGCATGCAACGGCGCCCCGCGCCCTCCGAGTATGAGTCGCGCTGAGGCAAACAAAAGTCGGACACCCCCGGCAAGATACGGCGGGGGTCAATGGCCCACGCGCACCCCGAGTATGGGTAGCGCGGAGGCAAAACAAAAGTCGAGCACCTCGGCAAGATACGACGGGGCTCACAAAAGCAAACTTATGTTTTATTCGATGTCGAAATTAACTTCATGTTGCAAGGTTATTTGCATGTGCATATTATGATACACCAGGGGTTGTGTAAGAAGTTATGCAACACCAGGGGCTGCACCCTTTTCCTCACGAAGGGGGCGCAAAGTTTTTTATATATGAGGCACCACCTCCAACCAATGCATGCAGGACTTACCCCTGAAAATAGCAGTGTGCAAGAGGCACCTTCGCCGAAATGGGCTGGGTGGTGGCACCTAGCCCTCATCAGCAGCGCGGAGGGCACAAGGATTGGCCCCGCTCGGGACGAAGAAACCGACTTCACCCCGGCTCAGCCAAACCTCTGCAAATGCTTTGCATCCGACTACAATGACACCAATCACACCTTCGCCAACATGTTGGCAAGACACGCCAGGGGCTGATGAAGCTCAAACTCCACGCACTCCGAAGGAGTAGTGCGGAGGTACACCAAAACAGGCACCTTGGCGAGACACGCTAGGGGCCGACGAAGCTCAAACTCCGTGCACTCTGAAGGAGTAGTACGGAGGTACACCAAAACAGACACCTTGGCAAGACACGCCAGGGGCCGATGAAGCTCAAACTCCGCACACTCCGAAGGAGTAGTGCGGAGGTACACCAAAAAAACACCTTGGCAAGACACGCCAGGGGCTAGCAAAACTCAAACTCCGCTCCGTATGTGAGTAGTACGGAGGTACACAAAGACACGTAACCTAGCAAGACACACCAGGGGCCGATGAAGCTCAAACTCTGCGCTCTCCGAAGGAGTAGTGCGGAGGTACACCATAACGGGGGCACCTTGGCAAGACACGCCAGGGGCCGACGAAGCTCAAACTTCAAGACCGAAGGAGTAGTGCGGAGGTACACCAAAACAGCACCTTGGCAAGACACGCCAGGGGCCGACGAAGCTCAAACTCCGTGCACTCCGAAGGAGTAGTACGGAGGTACACCAAAAAATGCACCTTGGCGAGACACGCCGCCGGGCCGATGAAGCTCAAACTCCGCACACTCAGGCGAGTAGTGCGGAGGTACAACAAAAACATACACCTTGGCAAGACACGCCTGGGGCTGGCATAGCTCAAACTCCGCGTGTTCGAATGCGAGTAGCACGGAGGTACACAAAGACGCACGGGCAAGACACGCCAGGCTCACAACTCCCAAACGGCACGCCGAGTATGGGCTCCGAGTTTGGGTCGCGTGAAGGTACCCAAGATAGAGCACCTCGCAAGAAGACTAGAGGCACACAAAAAATATACCCCAAGACGCCCCGAGTGAGCGTAGCACGGATGTAACGAGAGGCCAGTACACCCACCCCACTACAAAATAGAGCATCTATCAAGGACAAACTTACGCCCGAAAAGGGGCTAGGTAGTGACACCAGTCCTTATCGGCGGTCTGCGGTGCACAAGGATTGGCTTTGCTCGGGGAAAAGCAACCGACTTCGCCTGCACCCCAAACCTCCGCTATAAAAAATTCACTTGTTCTAGCTAAACAAGAAGTCGGGCACCGGCACATCTGCGCTAGGGGCTCACGCAACCACCGAACAACACAACCCAGAAGCTATGCTAGGGGCTCGCACAACCTACGCATAGCACACAACCTGGCCAGCTCCACTAGGGGCTCCGCGACAACCTCTCGCATAGCACACAACTCAAGTGAAGCTCGCTAGGGGGCTCCACACAACCTACGCGGCGACACAACCCAGCGTGAAGCTCCACCGGGGCTCCGCACAACCTCTGCGTAGCACACAACCAAATAAGCTCCACCGGGGCTCCGCAGACAACCCTCCGCTTGACAACCCGGCGTAACCTGCTAGGGCTCCAAGACAAGCCGACTACCCCGCAAAATCAAGCGAGCCTCTAGCTAAAAGGAAATAGGGGGCATCGCAATGTGAGCCGCATCTACCTTTGCAAAACCAAGCGAGCCTCGCTAAAGGAAATAGGGGCATCGCTGCGACAGAGCGCATCTATCTTCGCAAACCCATGCGAGCCTCGCTAAAGGAAATAGGGGGCATCGCTGCGACGGAGGCGCATCTACATCTACCGCCGCAAAATCAAGCGAGCCTCGCTAAAAGAAATAGGGGGCATCGCTACGACACGGCCCGCATCTACCTTCGCAAAACCAAGCGAGCCTCGCTAAAAGAAATAGGGGGGCATCGCTACGACACGCCCGTATCTACCAAGAAAACCAAGCGAGCCTCGCTAAAAAAGAAATAGGGGCATTGCTCGACACGCCCGCATCTACCTTCGCAAAAACCAAGCGAGCCTCGCTAAAAGAAATAGGGGCATCGCGACGACACCCACATCTACCTTCACAAAACCAAGCGAGCCTCGCAAAAAGAAATAGGGGGCATCGGCTGCGACACGGCCGCATCTACCTTCGCAAAACCAAGTGAGCCTCGCTAAAAGAAATAGGGGGGCATCGCTGAGGCCGATCGCTTCTACCTTCGCAAAACCAAGCGAGCCTCGCTAAAGGAAATAGGGGCATATTTTATGACAGAGCCGCATCTACCAGCCATGAAACCCAAGCGAGCCTCGCTAAAAAAAATATATAGAGGACATTGCTGCGACCAAGCCTCAACTACCATCGAGCAAAAGGCGAGCCTCACAAAAATAGAATACCCCAGCCCTGTCATCCACAAGTTGCACCACGAGAAAAAGGCCACCCCACCAAACCATGCAAACAAAGCCTAGAAGGCACATTCCACAACATTTCCCGAAGGCCACGCCTTATAGCACGCCTCGAGGGCTCTAGTCACAGCAAGCCCCAAGGGGGCACACTTTGCAACAAACCCCGAAGGGAGCACACCACAGTGACCTACCAAGACCACGCTCCACACCTAACCTCGCCCACCAGGGGATCACACACCCTTGTTGCGGCTCTATAGATCAACTCCCCCGGCACATCATCGCCTAGCTCAAGCAACACATTCGACAAGCTCCGCACCCTCATCGACCTCAACATCCAACAACGGACCATCAGCCCCTCCCACACCCTTCCCTCTTCATTCAAAGCACCCATGGCCTACACGTGCAAACATGCCCTCATAGCAAAGCCCCTCCCAAACCATCACCATGGGGAACTGCTATCCGCGTGTGAAGAACTAGGCGAAGACCACCACCTCGTCTTCCTCCGACCAAGGGGTCGTCGCCCTCATAGCCTCCGGAGCCTTCGCACGCTCGGTCCACCTACTCTCCAGAGCACACGGCTCGCACGGTCACCCCATCCACCGTCGACAGGCTTCACAACCTCCTCCTCACGACCAACCTCCGACATTGCCGAACCAATAGAAACCCTTCCATGGCGGCGACTCTCTCTTAGCAAACCTCCACAAAGACGTGGCTCTTGCCAAGAAAAAGAGCAAACAACTACAACCTCTACACAAAGAAAGGGGCATTTTGTCCAAGAGAGGCAAAACTAGCATAGTCGACAAAGTCAAAAGTCCTCACGAGACGAAGGACCAACAAAAAGTGAAATTTGACCTCGAAGGGCTTATCACATTACAAAAAGCATTGAGGGGCACACCACATTACAATGAGGCCCGGTGGGCTGTGATGCAAAGACGCCCCCAAAAGGCACACCTCCGCATCGAAACCTCGGTGCAAACTCCGAAGAACACTAGCGGACCCCGGATCGGATCTCACGAAATCACCATGGCCCGTCTCCGTAAGTCCCATGAGCCGCTAGGGGCATCGGCGGCAGGGCCCATGGGAGAGACATGTGTCCCTCATATCCATGGGACCTCCTAAAAGTCGTTATTTTGCTCTCGGCCCTCCGCGGATAGGACCCGGACCTTCGAGGGGCTGCTGTTGGGGTTGGGCGACCCTCGCCCAGCCCCCGCGGCTCCCGCAGCCTCGCTTCGACCCGGGGCCAAGCAACTTGTTGTATGACTAACTCTTTGAACATCACAGGCAAGCCCTAGCGCAGGGGGAGCTCCGCAAGGCCAAAAGGCGGCGGAGGGCCCAAACAACGTCGAGCTCCGCTCCACTCTTCGGAGGAGGGGCCTCTATCAACCTTTCACCCGCAAGCCAAGACAATGTCATCGACAGCCCAAAGAAAGGGGCCTTCGCAAGATCGAGAGGGCATAAGAAGACCCAAGCAACCGCAGCTCTACTCCGAGGCGAGGCCTCCGTCAATCATCAATACGAGGGGGTCAAGGCCCGATCGTCATCCCGAGGACCCAAGCGGAGGGTCGGCGTTGCTAAGGGCGCGAGCCGACCTCCGAAGGGTGGGCGTCGCTGCGAAGGCTGAGCCATCAAGCCATGGAAGTCGGGCGGCGGGAGGAAAACCCTACCCCGAGGACAACAATCTAGGGACGCGTGTGTGTTTACCATTATACCCTGCGAGGGTAAATTACCTCTGCCCGCCTACGGAAAGGGCCCACCCATCGAGTGTGCAAATCCCCACCACCATGTACCATGTTGTAAAAGCGACCATCAGGCCCTTGGCTTCCTATAAATACCCGGGTAGGGGCACCAAGGAAGGGGTGGGTTGGTGGCGAGGCATTCATTGCCATCTAATCAAATCACGGTCTTAGATAGCAAGTTCTATCCTTTACACTCGTCTTTGGCCTCCGCTAGTCCCCACCCTCGGCAACTCCGCCGAGGGTGGGACCCGATGGAGGCCCTCTGTTAATCACTCGCCGTACTCATGCTGACCTCCGCTAGTTCCCACCCTCCGCAACTCCCGCGGGGCGTGACCGAGCGGAGGCCCCTCTCGCTGTCCACTCGTTTCGTTGGTTCATACTTGTCATTCCTTTCTCTGTGGGAAGCCCTCGCCCCCTCCCGCTATCTCCGATAGCGAGGCCGAGGGGCAGGAGTGATCTCCACACCAACAAGTGAGCGTTACGTTGGTGACCTAATTGATGATCTTTGAGAAGTTGATGAAGAAGGTGTTTTTGGGAAAGCTTTGGACTTGAAGAAGGATATCTAAATAAGGCAAGTATAGTTTTGGGATATGCTAGCTTTAAACCATGATCTTATGACTTGCTTAATGTTTATGCACTGAACGTTAAATGTGAATTCTTGATAACATGGTTCATAGGGCGAAAGAGCTATGTTTTGTTTATGATGCTCTTAGCTCTCCATAAGGACTTATCCTTTGGCAAAATCCGGGATTTTGGAAATGCGGCTATGGGGGCTACATGGCTCGGCTTTAGTCGTTCAAGGGCTTTGGTTATCTTTGTTGGTGGTTTGCGTAATTGGGAGAAACGGGGTTGTAGCTCTGTTGGCCACTAATATTTTTAGGTGAACCCTTGAAAGACTTTATATGGGTTTTCATTGTTTGGGAGTCTAGAACCCATGCGGTGAAAAGTCATAACCCGTAGTGAAAGTGTACTCCTCTGCAGCGAGTTAAAAACCGATATATCGGCCCGTGTTCGCGGTTATGAACGGCTACCGGAAAACCGAGGGAAGGATTTACTTTCTATTGATGATGTTGTTTATGATATAATTGTTGGCTATACATGCTTATTAAATTGTTCATGATTTATCGTTTCATGCTATTCATTATTTATGTTATAATGGTCATGGGTTTTTGGGTAGATATTGCCTAGCTATATTTGCGGAGTTCGACATGGACTCACTCTTGCTATTTCCCACACCTCGGGAAGTAGTTAGGCTTGTGATCAACCGGTCGATTCGTTCCACGTGGAGTCTACACCGGAAGATCGAGTGTCTTTCCGGTATGCGCTAGGCGAGGTTTTGTCTTTTATATTATGTTCGTTATATTTTTAAGCATTGTGAATTGATACTACCATTTATTTGTAGCTATATGTGAGATTTGACTTCGGGGCTCACATATGGTGTACACTTGGTTTTGTTCTTAAAACTGGGTGTTACATGCAGGACCCAAAAGACTATAGGCTGAACGGGATCACAATCACACGATCTTGAGCATGGCTAACCTATGCAAGCGAAATCAAGAAGAAAGAATGAGAGAAAACGATGAACACTTTGAGAAACTGTCCCGGAGGTCGCCCGGTGAGCCGCTTTTTTTCGCCTCTGCTAGAGTTCGATACAATGCGAATTAAAAACTTCCCAAAGTGCTAACTGTTGACACCTGTTATAGCATAATATTACTAGTCAACTAAACATGGAATAAGGGCATAAAATGAATAATGACATTGACTAGGGGCTTTTTTACTAACATAGTTCCACAAGTTTTGGTGATTTATATATTTTAGGGACTAAACAGGGGAAAAGCCTAGAGTTTGCAAGACATATGAAGCATAAACATGTTACAAATATATTCCAAGATAGCACCATTGCAAAGAGCTCATCGAGACGATCGAAATGGATATATTGTTTGCTATATTCAGAGTCCAGAATCAAAAGATATCAGTTGCGGAGCGAGTTCACTAAAACGGTAATAACTTTCTCATCCAGGACTCCGTTTCCGCAAAATACTAGTCATTACAAAGCTATCGATGAGATCTACGCACTCACAAAATTTGATCTCGTTATGCCACAAGGGCTTTGGCGGCCGCCAAAGTCAATTCCACGGCGGCCGCCAGTGTTTGAGCCCAAATCCGATCAACTTTTTTATGTCGATTTGTAAACCGACTTTGAGGTTGTATCTACACCATTGCCACGGTCGGTTTGATCCAAGGGCCGTCGTTCATCGCCAAGGGCTATATAAGAAGACCCCCCTGACCCCAGGGTGAAACCCTAATTCATTCTATTCTTTATCTCTTGACCTGTTGGTCATTGAGGTGTCCCAATGTGTGGACAACCTCTCCACTAGAGAATTAGAGCTAGACTCTTCAATGTAATAGATTAGTAACTAGAGAGTTAGGGAGAGCGGAGTTACACTCCGGTTCTAGAGATGTCTACAGAGTTTGGTATGTCTTGTATCTTTTCTTTGGAAGACTTATGATTTATATACTTATCTTCTCTATTCACTTCCATACCTTTCATATATGGTTAAGTATAGTTGTTATATTATTGCTTGGGATCTCCGCTCGTATTGAGGATTCTAGTTATCCATGGTAGCTAGAGTAGTAATCGATAGTTTAGACATGGTGTCTAGGCTATAGGTTACCTGAGATTGCGCCCAATCCCACGGTTAGTTGTGGTAGCCCCAAGGGTGAGAGCTCTGTTAGGCCTTTGTATTCCACCACGTTCGGATTGGTGTTTCGTAGAGCTTTTGGCAGCCTTCTCCCAACTACCTTCTTCCCGGTCTTTCTCGAGAGTTGGGACGGATCTGCTGTTCCAAAGTGCATTAGTATAATTGCTATCATAGAACCTAAGTAATAGAGGAGTACATAGGAACCTTGATCTCTCCCGCTGTCCTCTCAACTTACTAGCTATACATTTATCTTAGGAATTCTCTTGTGTGTGATTATGCTTAACCTTTATCATATACCCCCTCACTATAGTCTAGTGGTTTGCTAAGTTAGTGGATACATGATTGTGACTTATTAGAATTCTTTAGCCAAAGCTTCCATGTGGATACGATACTCTAGAATACTCATCCTAGAGAAAAGCTACAATGGTAGGTGTTACCCGTGCGCTGCGAGAATCCTTCATATTCTTTTAGCACTTAACAAATGCCAACAAGCTTTTTGGCGACGTTGTCGGGAAGCAATTGGCCTAAAGATTGTAATGATGATCATGATGTCTCGCTAATTTAGTGTATCACTAGCTTTAGTAGGATTACCCTTGTTACGTTGAGTTGTGGAATAGACAGGATAAAAGATGCCGTTCGACCTTAGAGAAGATTCCACAAGAAACGAAAAGAAGAAAGATTGAAGAACCCAAGGTGCTTGATCATTCAAGATTCATCAACATTGGAACCCTGCTATCTCAAGGTATGCATTTATATATTATTCTAACCATGTATAGATTGAAGAAGAAGTCATTTGTCACAAGAATTCAATGCACACATCTCAAGTGACGTACATAAAAAGCTGCACATCATGGCAAGTATGATCAATAAAGGTGAGATAGTCTTGCTCATGGACTATAAATTGATTGAGTAGTTATCATTTAATTTCTTGCATTGCATTGCATGTTTACTTGATCAACTCATGCATTCACTACGCCTAGTTTATGTTTTCTCATAATATAGATCCATTGCATGTTTAGTTCTTTACATACATCCATATCGTTTTGCATCGGGGAAAAAATCCTCACCTTGATCATGCTCTTTCATCTCTAATTGGATAGATCTCTATAATGTTGTCATGCTACCTTTGTGCATTTATAGTATGTTTTGGTTTGGAAATCTTTTAAGAGTACTTCCAAAGGCTTTTAAATTAAGCATGGTGCTTAGGTTAAATAGACTTCCTTAATTAAATTAGACATGGAGTCTAGTTTGGTTATTGAACTAAGAATTACTTGCGTAGACATTGGCTATTGTGTTGGACTAACCCATGCGTAAAAACTCTCAATTCAATTCGGAAAGTCAAGAGATGAACTCGGATCCCGGAGATGAAGCAAGGCATATGATGAACTTCAACCTTGGGCAAAAGACACGGCTCATTCATCATTGATGGAATAATTGTAAGTATCAAATCATTCACGCTCTCTTTTGCTACAAGTTACCTTTGCCTTGATCCACATGCTAGAGTGCAGCCATAAAAAAAGTGTTATAAGACATGAATAAATAAAATCTGTGCTAAGAGTAATCGGATCACCACCTTTTCATTAGCATAGATGAGATCTTATGAACTTTGGACAACAACCCTACTTCAACCGTGTTGTATTCCTCGGGTATGTGTCCATTGACATTTTGCGAGAAAAGGATTATGCTAAGTCTATTCATAAAAGTGAAATGAACCTGCAAACCAAACCACCACTTTAGAGATGGAACAAAGAATGACATTAGTGTCATATATATGAGAAAAGCTCTCACTCAAAAGAAGTGGATGGACAAAGCTATGAGCCATAAGAACATCAAAGACAGGTAAGTGAATATAAATCTCATATTTGTATCCAACTTTTGTCTTATGTTCTAAAGAAAATAATAATAATAATATATATCCGAGCACATGAAGGCTCATGTTAAAAGAAACATGTTCCTAGGGACAAGTTCCCTTCCGGGTGTTCTTGGTCACTAAACTTGCGGGAACAAAGGATGAACAACGTCTAAGGACATGGTGATTGCAACACATGATTAGGGATGGTTCAGCATTCATACTTAAAGTGTCGAGTGACAGGAAGGCTCGGGCATGAGGGAGGAAGGTCGACTCCTCTAAAGATCATCGACATTACTCTTCCTCTTCTCAAGCTCCCGTCACTCGACATGATGGTTCGCAATCCCTCTACTCACTATTACTTTGTCTCTCTAAGTTTGATTGGTTAATAAATGTCATACATCAAAAATTAAACTTAAGCTATAAAATAAAATTAACCCATTAGAGAAAAAGTAATAGTGAGCACTTGCTAATTAAAATATCCAACCAAAACTTTGTCTAGCATAAAAGCAACCTTTAGCTCCATGACGGTTCTACCTTTGTTTAAAATTACATATACATTCCTTTCGGGCATGTGTTGTCAACTAATCTTTGCAGGAATAAAATCATGAGAGGAGAAAAAAAGTTCAAGAACAATTTAAAAAAAAAAAAAGAGAAGAAAGGACAATGCAATAAAAGAGACACGTGAGGAACAAAATACACAAGAGGCCAAAGAAGGAAAGCTTCGAAAGCGTAAGAAAAAAGGACCATCACAAGGTGTTACGATCTTTGTCACACTTTCCGATATTAAGGTAACATCTTGAGGTAAGTTATCATTACTTAAGCTTTACCTTAAGAATGACTTGTTCATAAATAAAGATTTAAACATGTTAGAGTAACAACCTTGCCCGATCCAACTTCATTAGCTCAACATGTTTTGTTTCTTTAGTTGTTCCTATCATCACTCTCTTGATCTTATAGTCCTAATCATGTAAGATAAAATGATGTTCACCTTGCTTTGGAAGAATATGATACATCATGTTTAGATAAGAAAACCCTTCCAAGAGTCAACGAGCTTGATTCGATCTGTCGAAAGTTTTAACCACAAACAATCATGCTCAATCTTACGTTCTTGTCACCCAAGTTAGGTTTAAGAAAAGCGTATAATAAATCAACTCTATCTTGTTTATTGTGCCTATGGTTAGAGAAGAATGAATGAAGTTTTGGTTTTGTTGGTGTTTTCCCACCAACAGAGCCCATGCACTTGATCTCTACCATGACTTTGCAAGCGGGACACACTTTGAGCAAAAAGATGGAAGCCTATTAGTCTCTCAAAATTTAACAAGTGAATGTCTTACAAGCATGCACATTAAACAAGACGCCGCTTATGCTTCACTCCAACTCATAAGACCACCAAAGAACAAGGGTGATGTTGTCCTTCACCATCTCAAGGAGCACAACCGTCAAGATCGGATAATACACTCAAGGAAACGATAAGGTAAGAAGTCTCGTTCAGAGGACTTAAAACACCGAACCCTCACCGAAAGGTAAGATCGGTAGTTATCTATATGCATAGCATATTTACCTCCTTGCATTGCATAATTATTTTCCTTTAGCATATTTAAATTATAGCACTAGCCTTGCATTAGAAAAGAAAAAATAAATATTTGTTTGTTGCATATACATTGAAAAACTCTAAGCCCCATGTGAGTAATTTTGTGTGTGTAAACCCACAAGGATATTTATTGTGGTGGCATAAAAATAAAATATATATGCATGCATCATCATTCTTTATCTTGCATAGAAATAATAAAACCCTAAAAATATTTAATCTTCGGCGAAAGATTTCAAAGACAAAAAGCAACGTGGCTAACCCCTAACGCTTAATCAAATTCCACTAGCTTTGTTGTCTATTTGAGTTCAGCGAGGATCCCAAGGAAGAGACATGATACACGTGGTGTCCGGCGTTAAAGAAGATAAATCAGCCACCATCACTATCTAACTCTACTTCCAACCATCAAGAACATCGAAGATTATGTCAACATCCAAATTTTAGGGGGAGTTCAACCCCATGTATCGAATAAGTATCTCTGTCTTATATATATTAGTTAGTTTTGTTTGCTTTATTAGAAAGAAATAAAAAGATGTATAACTAAGGAAACTAAATAAAAAGAGTCTATCTAGTCTTTATAAAAGAGTCTTTATTAGAGTGTGAGAATAAAATAAACTCGAAGATAATCTCTAGCCTTGGAGATGATGAATAGTTGCTCCATCGTAATTCCTTTCAAGTACCTACCTTTCAAGCTTAATTTCTCTCGAGCTTTTAATGCAATTGCTTTGACATGAGATTTGATTCGAACCTAAAACACGGTGGGTAGCAAATGCTTGCTCCAAGTCTAGGTAATTGATGGATATGATATATGAGAGTCCGAGCTGCTATTTATCTTACTCCTAGTGATACTAGATTTCTAGAGATTTATCTTTTGAAAATTAAAGTGCACATGGTAAGTTCTGCGTGACAAGAGTGTTGAACCTCCTACCACGGGCAACTGTAAATGGGCTACCAAATCAAATACAACCAACCCGGCTCGTGCCTTGGCTCCGCCACCCTTCGAGAATCGGTCGTGTCGTCGATCCCTGCGAGGAGGATTCATCGAACCCGTCGACCTCCGCAATTACCGGCAACCTTGCACCATGTCTAGTATCGTCGAGGCGGATTTAGATTATTGCAAGAAGTCTTGTTCACGCTTAGTATCGTCGGCGGATTTAAGCTATCGGGGCGAGAGGGTTCTTTTTGTCGATCATGAGTCATCCGGTGGGCTAAGATCCGCCGAGCTAGTTATCGGTTTATTAGGCTTGGCACCCTAATGAATTCATTAAGTTACCGAGTGGTGCATGATTCCTATTTGTTTATCTATTTATTTATTTATGTTTGCACACACTCTTTGCCCAATCTAGATTGATGTTGCTCGGCTTTATCTTTTTGTTAGATCTATATGTCATCGGTACTCTCAATGTTTATTATTGGTTTGTCATTAGATCTATCGTTTCTTTCATAGCCGAACCTAGATCAATCTAGGTTGTCACGTGCGGGTTCTTACATGTTTAGTCATGAGTCGATGGTTTTGGAGCTAAGGTTTTACGTGTAAGTTTCTTCTTCATGGACCTTGGATTAGGCAACCTTGCCGAACACGGGTTATGTGTTTACTTGTATCTTTCATGTGTAGAAGTCTACCTATCGTTAGAGTCTAGTCCGGCAAGCTGTATCATGCGGTGGATTAGCTTGTTGCAGTGCATCATCGCGGTGGATTGCTGTTAGGACTAAGAGGGTTTAGAGCAGTTAAGTGCGGCAAGCCGTATCATGCGGTGGATTAGCTTGTTGCGGTGTATCATGCGGTGGATTCTTTGTTAGGACCGATCGGGACGAATCTGCGGCTTTGCTTTAGATTAGGTTTGCATATGCACTTTCTTGGTCTATGCATATGCGCTTTAACGAGTAATGAGTATTTATAGATCTATTTAGATGTATGCGTGCTTTTTAGCTTATCATGGTTAGATTGTATCATGCGGTGGATTGATCTAGTCGTGGTAAGTGGTTTATATCTATAGCAAGTGGTATCATCATTGGATTAGCTTTACAAGGGTTTAAGCTTGACGGGTTTAGGAAGGCTAGACGTCGCGCTGAGACTAGTTGGATGAAACCATGCATTTACTAGATTTAGGTTTTTATTTATGAGTTCTTTTTTGTTCCATGTTGTCAATTAATTCCGATCCATGCAATAGAGCTTTTAATGTCATATCATGATGATCGACTTTACTTGTTCAAACATGTCTTTTATGATCATTCCTAAGAACTGTTATTACGATTACATCTTTACATGCTTACCGAATGCTTTCATTATCTGTCGAGAGATAGCTCTCATAGCTATGTGTCTTTACATCCGGCCTTAGAGCCATACATCTGTCTTGGTCTCACCGGGCATGTTCCGATCTCACATTTACCTCCTTGTCAATTAACAGGTCAAATTGGTAGCGGCACGCCGATTCAAGATGCTCGGCGAGTAAAGCTAGCTATTACGGCTTGTCGGTGTGCGTGGCACAAGGAGTAGGATTTTTGTGCCTACACACTTTTTACGGCACGTGGGACAACTCAAGATCAAAACAATATGCGAAGAAGTCGACAAGAACAATGTCATTCAGCTCGGATGGATGACCTTCCACCTGACACGGAACACACGGTGAGAGAGATGTGCTTAGCCTTCTCGCGAAAGTGCATGTCATGCTTCTCCAAGAACAAGAGCGGTACAATCATCCGAAGATGGATCTTCCAAAGATATTGATGCCCGGTGATAAAGGATATGCTCAAGAAGTCTCGATGAAGAAGAGGGGTAGGAAAGGAAGATGAAGAACCAAGTCCTGAAGAAATTCGTCGGATGGAGGAGATTGTTGCGGTTTGCCGTTGGGAATGCAATGACCAATCACAACACCGTGTTCTTCAGCACTTTTCGCGATATCATGAAGGCTAGTTTGGACCGAGTTTGATCAACACTTTGAGGCTCGGCTTGGTGAGCTATCAGGGCCAAGATACATACAAACGCCTAAGCCACCACCAAAGAAAGGAGCTACAAATCAAGAATGAGGAGAGAACAAGACACCGAGGAAAAACGAGAGGATGCGGGAGCCAAGACACATGGAAGCGGCGTTCGGTACACGGGAACCCTCCGACATACAACACGTATTCAATAGCTCCAATGGCTAGTGGGTTGCGAGAGAAATCCCTTTGGCCCCTGGTTACCGCGAGTTCGTTGACTATTTCACGTTCATGCTATGCCAAATCGGTATAGGGGTGGCCGATAGGACAATCTCATGGACCACAAAACTCAAATATGGATATACTCCCAGGCGAGGATGGCGATATGATGCAACACCAATTTGGGATCAAGCCCAAGAATCGGCCCTATGTGTATCGTCTCCATATCGATTGGTACAATGAGTGGCGCTCCCTTCAAAGACCGAATCCTCCAACCAACTTGACCAAGTTTTACGGACAAGATGACACTTCTACTACCGAACACATCACGTCGGTCGATCCGCTTGGGAGAGCTTGCCAATGATGAAGCATGGAGGATCCCGCTTCTTCCATCATCCCTTGAGGGCCGGCTTTCACATGGTTTGCCACGTTGCCGGCAATTCCTATTGAATATGGTCCGAGCGGAAGATAAGTTTCATTCATACTTCTCTGGCCCGGTTCCAATGAGAAAGAGCTTGTTGACTTGATGGGGTGGGACGACGTATACAATGAGACACCACAAGAGTTCTTGCGCAGGTTCGAGAGAGATAAAGAATTCCTGTTACTCTTGAGCTTGCCGGACCATCGATTCCGGCCGTAGCCATTGGAATGCATCCGACCCATCGGGGAGAGGCTAGCCGGCATGGAGTTTGATGATCTGTGGCTCTCAAGGCGCCTCACTCATGGCCAATCGGTTCAGAGCATCAAGAAGGACACCTGTTTTATAGGGGGGCAACATGTCTTATCGACATACAACCACTTCCCGAAGAGGGAGAAGATGAAGATGATGGGCCGGGGAGGATGTAGCAAATTGCCTAATTTGCTTGGGGCAAGGAGCCTGTCCAGTTAACTCGCTGATGAAGACACTCCAAGGGGGGCATACGACTCGACGCCTCCAAGCTCCGAGAAGCTCTTGAGTTTCTAGTCAAGGAAGGACGCATCAAGCTACTAGAAAACCATTCTATGAAGCGTCCAGATTAAGATCAAGTGATATTAGGTTTCCATGATATGATCACTCTCACAACATCACCATCGAATCTTTAACAATAGACTGCAGGGCCATACAAGCGGGGGGTCTCTCAAGTTCAACAACAACATGAAGGTGGATGGAGCCCCTTCCTCGTTGGGCATGGTTGCGCCGATTCGTGCATGGTTTTACTTCGATGATCCTAAAGGCAAAGCCCCATTGAAAGTCTTGACTGAGAGAGGGCAAAGCAAAGTGGTTCGATTGACCCTAGTCGGAAGTGTCTAATGCACGAGCTCAGCCGAACATCATGTTCGGTTTCAAACAGTCGAACAGAGAAAGGAGAAACCTCCAAGCCAAGGGTAACATCTCGTATACCATTGAACAAGTGGCAAAGACAAGAAGAGAAGCAATATCGTGAGAGATCAGCAACTTGCCGTGGAATAGCGAGAGGTATGAAGAAGAGATGTACCACCGAGAGCAGGAGGAGTATATGAAGGAACGGGAGGAGTCTCATTGGGACTGTCCTTTCTTCAGGCATTGCTGGAATGAAGGCTTGAAGTTGCCTGCTAGGAACAAATGCCTCAATGCAAAGTGAGCAATACCACAGTGCAGGCATTGCACAGTCAACCGCCCGTCCTATCCAAGAAAGACTGGGGGCACACTTCCCGGAGGATGATCGGGCTTAAAAATGAAGACTAGCGGTACACCTCACGTCGATAAAAAGGATTGCCATCAAGCATGGGCGTGTGGAGGATTACGATGATGACATGGACTCTCCTCAAGAATATGTATGGCAAAAGGGAATGGTGCCCTCCTGGTCTAAGGAAAAGCTAGAAGAGAAGAGTCCAACGTCTCAGGAATAAGGAGCTCAAGGAGGCAACAGCCGAACGCAAACAAGTGTGGCGCCCAAAGAAGAAATCTCAAGAAGCCTGGTCATTCGGCAGAGGAGTATTCTGCAAGTGGACGTTCGGCAGATGGCATGGTCTTCTACATCCCAATTGAATTTGCAGCACCTCTTGGGCAAGCTACCGATGATCCGGAGGAACAAGATGCTTATTCGGATGAAGAGGCCTATTCTCGATTTTGACAACAAAGAAATGGTTGATCTCCTAGGACAGTTGGCTCTATCAAGACAAAATTTGTGTTCAGCGACAGCCCAGGAAGCACAATCATTTGAAGCCTCTTTACTTGAAAAGGATACGTGAATGGAAAGCCTCTGACTCATATGTTCGTCGATGGGGAGCTACAATCAACATCATGCCATATACCGACTTTCGAAAATTTGGGGATGACCAAGGAGGATTTGCTCAAAGGCAACATTGTGCTCGAGGGACTTTCTTTCGGAAATCCTTCGTGATACCCATGGAGCCGTTCACGTTGAGTTGATGATCGGCTCAAAGACTTTGATCACTACCTTCTTTTGTGGTCGATAGTAAGGGGTCCTACAGCTTATTACTTGGGAGAGATTGGATCCATGCTAATCGTTGCATCCCATCCACCATGCATCAAGTCCTCATCCAATGGAATGGTGATGACGCCGAGATAGTGCAAAGCCGATGATTCGGTAAGCATTGCCTTCTTGAGCCGTCGTTCTAGGAATATGAAGGCGTGGAATGTTTCTCGGGAAGAGAATGGGAAGAAGGTCCTGTCGATTACTCGCTACAAAGACCAGCCATTTCGTCGAGATAGTCGGCTCTCATAGTAATTTCGAGGGAAAAGATTACGTGTCGGCTTCTAAAGGATCAATTATTGCAAGATATGATTGGCCGACACGCAGTTTATTAGTTGTGAGCAAAGAAAATTTGTTCTATTCATAGAGATAGCCAATGTAAATCATCACCTTTAGCGTAAAAAAATACTCCACAAAATTGAGAACAACCGGCATGAATATTGTTATGTCGCTTTTGCAAAAAATATAAAAAGTACAACAAAGATACGACGAAAAAGGATCTTTATTCAAGAGCTTCAAAAGTCATGTTACAAAAGTGTTACCAATATATTACAAAGGATTTCTACTTGGAATATATCACAAGGAATTTACTTGGTCCTAATCCTAGATACTATTCGGCACCATTCCGTCACAATTGCAATTCTTCACTTCTTCTTCATGGCATCCTTGATCTTATCAACGATCTCTTGGATGCGGGGCGGATGGGTTCACTGGCATGTCGAGTGCTCGCACCGGACTTGACACCGCTTCACGAAGACGCTGATGGCGCCTGACAGCTCTAGAAGAATGAAAAACAATCGGTTCACCCAAAGCGGCAATGCATGGATGGGTTTGGTTTGAAACTTACCACCGATGTGAACCTCCAAAGCCATACGGCGCTCACGCCCGCAATGCATGGGCGAGCCGTCATATCCTGATCGCCTGGCTCCCTCTGGGGCGGCGTCTCTCTTCACGCAATTGCTTGCGAAGAGTCTCTCGCATCCGCCCGGTGAATCATCATCGAGGAAGAGTCCGACGAGATGGGGATTGAATGCGCCGAGTGCCAAACAAGAAGTCTGGTGCATTGGTGATCTAGAGGTAGAGGGATTAGAATGCATCGAGAATGCATCGAGATAAGAGATGACTAGATACGAAGGGTCCAATCTTACCCGGCGAGTGCGCGGAGCAGTGGGGAGGAGGACCCTCGAACTGTCGATTCCTCAACGATCTCTTTTCCTTTTCCCTCCATTGGAGATTGCTGGTGTTGATGGAAGGTGCTCGATGAGCAAGGAAAAGGAATGATGGACAAATTTGCAATGAAAATCTCGGTTGCGTTTGGACATATAAAAACCAGGCATTTAATGGAAAGGAGGTTGATTGGCCAAGATATATTAAAATATCTTTTCGTAAGAAGAACTCTTTTCGTTTCACCTCCTCCTGGATCGACATTTTACCCCGGGTTGGTTTATTGGGAGAAGAGAAAGCCGGGTCACATTTAATGATACAGGTGAAGCGGTGTCCCCGAAGTTTTCCGGAAACCGAATTTCTTGTATTATTCGAGGTTTGGTCAATAATGACGTCAGGCAAGGTTCGATCCGCTTCGTTCAACAAAAGTTTCATCCATATTTACAGAGGGTCAATATACAAAGGCAGTCAAAATGAATAAAAGAAAATTTCATTGATAAACGCGGGGGTCATGGAATTTGGTTCCTCTCTTTCGAGCATATTTTGCTATCATCAATATCACTACCTCTTTGTTTATCAGATTTAGGATTTTCTTCAAAGAAGGCAAAGAAGATTGACAACAATTTTATAAGATCTATTCGGTTGAGGGTCCATTCGGGTAGTAGTATTAGGCATGGTGATGATTCAAGATCAAGATGATCAAGTTCGATTCATACATATAATTTGAAGACACACAATCATAAGAAGATAGAATTTAAAGAACTGATTCTTTATTAACGAGGCAGGGAATACAGTCCATTACATAATGACTAGTTTTTTCCTAATCTACAACCATGTTGTAGATGGTCTTCGAAAGCCCAGGCTTGCCGGGCCTCTGAATCTGCGTCGGGCCTCGGAGGATCATCTCTATCGAGCTCCCCGATCGCCGCCGCTGGCAACTTTCAGACGATGGAGCTTTGTTGCCAAGCCCGAAACATGAAAAGGATTTGAGTGAAGAAGTTGTGTTCGAGAATACAAGAAGAGAACGACAGTGGACATGAAGGTGAAAACTTACCATTGCTATGACGATCCGGGCTTCATTCTCCGTCCGAGGCGAGCCATGGCCTCCTCTGCATCCTCCAAGATCTTGATCGTCACCTGGTGGTTTTCTCTCCTCCTTGAAAGGGTGCATTGCCCCGCCCGGTGACTGATGGAGTTGGGCGTTTTCCTAAATCGTTGAAGATTTCAAGAAGAAAGATCAGGATTAGTAAGTACAAAAATGAGATTGATTGAGATATACGAAGACGTTTTTACCTTGTTGCAGCCCTGAGGGCGGATCTACCGAATCAGCCAGGGCGCTTGTTGCTTGAACTTGCCATCCGGTGACTTAGATCTTGGAAGAGGAGGAGAAAAAAGTTGAAGGATAGAAAGGGAGACTGGATGGCTACTCTCGTCGAGGGAGTTCACCCGATTTATCGTAAGAAAACCCAAAGAGGAGCAATCTGAGAGGGCTATTTGGTGCTTATCTTGAGAAGCGGGGCGGCAATTTGCCGATTCACATTGGGTGGAAACTCCGGTGGCACAAGTCCCAAGAAGAAACCGAAGGGTTGAAACCGTGTCGAAGGAAATTTCCGAAAGATGGGCCTTGGTAATTTTAGCCTAGATTAAAAGGTTTGGCCGAGGTTTTATAGATCGTGGTCAATTTCAGAGCAAAGGATCTCTTTTACTCTAAAAATTGAGGGGGGCATATGTTAACACCAAAATTTGGTAGAGCTTTGGATGACGGATGGGCCGCACATGATGGTTCGGGTAAGGAATCATTCGCTAAGCAAAGATGGTGCCAATGATGCTGTAGCATTCGAGGAAGTCGCCGTTATCTGGCTAAGGAGCTCAGTCCGAGAAGGAGCTGAGCGAGAGACGGTTCGGCAAGCATGGAGCATCAAGGGAGATATCCAGGGACGAGGGCCCACATCACGGCAATTCTCACGACTCCGAAGACTTGGAGGACAATGTATCTTAGTTAGATATTTTTTGTTATTATTATTCGTAATTAGTTAGGACTCGTCAAGCCTGTGGTATAAATATAAGACCCTAAGAATCGTAAATGGGCTACCAAATCAAATACAACCAACCCGGCTCCGTGCCTTGGCTCCCGCCACCCTTCGAGTCCAATCGGCCGCCGATCTCATTTTCGAGGATTCATCGACCACAACCTCCCGTAGTACCGGCAACCTTGCACCATGTCTAGTATCGTCGGGCGGATTTAGATTATTGCAAGAAGTCTTGTTCACGCTTAGTATCGTCGCGCGGATTTAAGCTATCGTGGGCAAGAGGGTTCTTTTGTCGATCATGAGTCATCCGGTGGGCTAAGATCCGCTGAGAGCTAGTTATCGGCTTCATTAGGCTTGGCACCCTAATGAATTCATTAAGTTACCGAGTGGTGCATGATTCCTATTTGTTTATCTATTTATTTATTTATGTTTGCACACACTCTTTTTGCCTAATTTAGATTGATGTTGCTCGGCTTTATCTTTTGTTAGATCTATATGTCATCAATTACTCTCTCAATGTTTATTATTGGTTTGTCATTAGATCTATCTCGTTCTTTCATAGCCGAACCTAGATCAATCTAGGTTGTCACATGTTGCGGGTTCTTACATGTTTAGTCATGAGTCGTGCGGCAGGCTAAGGTTTTACGTAAGTTTCTTCTTCATGGACCCCGGATTCGCAACCTTGCCGAACACGCTTATGTCTTTATTGTATCTTTCATGTAAGTCTACCTATCGTTAGAGTCTAGTCCGGCAAGTCGTATCATGCGCGTGGATTAGCTGTTGCGCTGTATCATGCGGTGGATTCTTTGTTAGGACGCTAAGAGGGTTTAGAACGGTTAAGTCGGCAAGCCGTATCATGCGGTGGATTAGCTTGTTGCAGTGTATCATGCGGTGGATTGTTAGGATTGATCGGGATGAATCTCGGCTTTGCTTTTAGATTAGGTTTGCATATGCACTTTCTGGTCTATGCATACGGCGCTTCAACGCAGTAATGAGTATTTATAGATCTATTTAGATGTATGCTTGCTTTTAGCTTATCATGGTTAGATTGTATCATGGGTGGATTGATCTAGTCGCGGGTAAGTGGTTTATCTCGAAAGCAAGTGGTATCATGCGGTGGATTAGCTTGCAAGGGTTTAAGCTTGACGGGTTTAGGAAGGCTAGACGTCGCTGCGAACTAGTTGGTTGAAACCTATGCATGTGTCATTTAGATTAGGTTTTTTATTTATGAGTTACCGCTTTTGTTCCATGTTGTCAATTAATTCGATCCATGCAATAGAGCTTTATAATGTCATATCATGATGATCGACTTTACTTGTTCAAATATGTCTTTTATGATCATTCTAAGAATCGACTATTACGATTACATCTTTACATGCTTACCGTAATGCTTTCATTATATCTGGTCACGTATAGCTCTCATAGCTATGTGTCTTTACATCCGGGCCCTTAGAGCCATACATGAACTGTCTTGGTCTCACCAGGCATGTTTCGAATCTCACGCTTACCTCCTTGTCAATTAACAAGGTCAAATCGACCGCACGCCTTTGATTCAAGACGCTCGAACAGAGTAAAGCTAGCTATTCGGCTTGTCGGTGTGCCAGCGCGGTGCAAGTGAGTAGATTTTTTGTGCCTACTGAGGTTTCCGGGTGAGCCGAGGAGAAAAAAAATCCATGAGCTCATACCTCATGGAATTCTTTTTCCCTCGCAGAAGAACAACAATCATGAACAGACCTCATGATTTTTCTAGAGGAATCTTCCATGGCAGAACCTCATGAAACTTTCCACGCGTAGAGAGAGCGCCACGCGCGCAATCGCGCCGCCTCCGGGATGCGCCGCCCCGGCCCGCCCTCTCCGCCGTCCCTCGCCACCGACCCGGCCGTGCGGCCGGCACACCCCGCCACCACGCGACATAGCAACCGCCGTCGTCGCCGTAGCTTACTACCAGGTTCGCGGCTTCGTTTGCCGCCGTAGCAAAGCATTCGATGGCGGGTCAATTCCATCGCCATCCGCACTGGACACGAAACGTGCCGGCGCCATCTTTGAGCAGAGCATTCCATGGACCGAGGTGCTGCGACCGCGGCGGGTCGACCGCTGGCGGTCACCAACGACATATTTTTCCCGTCAACTTACTACCATAAAGGGAGTAAAACTATACCTTTTATACTCATATACATTTATCACTAATAAAATTCCACTTGTAGTGTCTAGTATTTTATTTTGCAGATTTATAATAAAAGCAAGTGGAAAATCGACCAAAGTACGCCATCAGGGAAAGCGCATTATTGCAAAACACAAGCCCGAGAGCAAATCGACCCAAACCATCAAAATTGGGCCGAGCCAAGCCCGCCCACAACTTTTCAAGGCGAAGGACGACACCCCCATCAGAGACTCGGGCAGGCCGAGCCGGGGGGGTGCGCTTGGCACCACCTAGTGCGGCCGCACCCTCCCCGAGGCGGTTTCGGCCCGGCCTCGGGAGGTGGTTCATGCACACTGCCAAATGGGGATACCGCCAGGTAGGATGGTCGGTTTGCTCGATTAGGAAGGTTTGCAGTCGGTTTTGGTGTAAATTAGCACTTAGGCCCCTCCTCCAAGTGTATAAGTAGTCCCCTCTCTTCCTCTCTCAACACACACCACATGGAGTCCAAAGAAACCAAAGAATCTTCCTCTCTCTACCACCTCTACCTCTCTCTCTTCTTCTACTTCTTCTTTCTTCTTCTTCTTAGTTCTTGGTTAGCACTTGGAGTAGAAGAGCTACAAGGGGAGGGCTTGTCTCCTAGAAGAAAGTACCATGGTAATATATCTTCTCAATGGAGCATTCTTCTATTTGCAAGTCTTATATCTATGTTCTTGGCCTAACTTATGAACTAGAGTATAGTCTTGGTCATGTTCTTGTGTTGGTATATGAACTAGCATATAGTTTACATATCATAATCTTGACATGTTCATCTCGGTTCTTCATCGATCATCATATGCCTAACTTTATTAGAGGTGGGATATGGGTTCGTTGTTCCTTCGGGTTTCCTCTTGTTTCTAGTCAGATCCATTCGACGAGTGGGGATCTGGGGGGGACAAGAGTAGTGCTTCGATATGCGGGCATGGTGCCCGGGTATTACGACACCCGAATATGAGAGCATGCCACGGTTGAGGGGGGTAGGCGGGCCGGGTCGTGACAAGCCTTGACCGCCCCTTGAAATCCCCCACACGTTCGTATGTCTTTGTAGGAGTTCATAAATGCCTTGGTGGCAAAGCGGACTTCCCGGTGGGGTCTCCCAGTATCCTAGACCTAACCATGCCTAAATCGGGTTTGCATATGATCCTAACTATTCATTTGTATGGCCATGACTAGATACATTAGAAATTACTCCATTAGGTTATTCATTTAATCTTTATCTATTTTCTTTATCCTTTCTTTGGTGGATTTTTTAAGTGTGTGTCACACTATCCATAAAACCATTATTGCTTACCCCTCATTTATGAACAATTTGGTCTAAGCAAACACATGTTCCTCTATTCGAGATGCCATGCTAGCTTATTAAACACATGCCTTACTTTGGGAAAATATAAATAACGATACCTGAATACTTAAGGGTGAAATGCTACAATGATAGATCAAATTGCGCTGCATGGATGAAATATCTAAGATGGCAAGATCTATCCGTTGATAATCCCGTTCGGATCACCGACGTGGTGGTTTCACTTTCGGGAATGTCGGTGCATTTTCTCGCATTTGTTATTGGGGATGGGTTTTATACTTGTTTCCTTTGATTGCGCTAAGAAATGTCAACAAGCATTTCGCGCCGTTGCCAGGAAGGCATTGTGAAAAAAAAAACAAAAAATAAACTAGCTGGCTATGAATATGAACTGTATTGCGTGGCTACCATTTGCTCATCTGAGGCTAATCTTTTATGTTTTCTCTGTTGTGGATGAAAGCGGGATAGTGTATGTCGGGTTTCCTCTTTGCCCGAAAAACTTCATCTCCGATCCGGCAGGCACTCCTAAGGAAGAAGCGGGTCTCGTGCCGCTTCTTCTTTTTTGGAATCCCCGATCGAGACCGACATCCCTGCACCAACCGCATCTCAAGCTATGGCCCGAAGTCGCCTGCGCGATTTCTCTACCATTGTCACCAACGTGCCTCCACCGGGCGGTGGTGAATGTGGCGAACAAGAACTTTGAATTACGCACTGGGCCGATCACTATGGTGCAGGCGGTCCATTCTGTGGACTGCCTAGCGAGGACGCATAACGCTCATCTCCAACACTTCCTTGAGCCGCGGCGACACAATCGATTATCAAGGATGTCGAACCGCACGTCATCAGGCTCCGTTTGTTTCCTTTCTCCCTCGTGGGAAAAGGCGAAACAATGGTTCTACAAGGACAAGGAAGTAGTCAAGCACGTGGGCCAAGTGCTCCGCGGCATTCTGGCTAAGTTCTTCCCCATGGGCAAAACCAATGCCCCGAGGGGAAGGATCGCCAATTTCCAGCAGACATCAATGGAGCCCATTCCGGAGGCGTGGGAAAGGCTGCAATAATACATTCTAGCATGCCCGCACCACGGGATGGAGAAGCGGGGCGGTGCTCGAACTTCTACAATGGTCTCATGGCCATATCGAAAAGGGCACCTCAACGCCGCTGTTGGATATATTTTTGACATAATTTAGGACCATGTTTGAGCTTGTGTTTCAATTTAGAAAATTTTTATAAAATAGCCCTAGAGTGTCAAACCTCTTTGACCCATTTTGAAACTCACTTCAAAAGTGCTTGATAGAAGTGTTTCTAGCAAAAAGTTTCTATAGATGAAATGAAGTACTTTTTATGTGGAGCAAATGATCTTCTATAAGTTTCTTGTGAAAAGGTTTGGAAAGGGTTCAAATAGTGCCCAACAGTTTGGGTGAAATTTGAGTCAAATTCAAACTCTATTTTGACTAGTTTAGTTTGACCTTCTTTGTTTTTTAATTTTTATCTCCAAATCTAGGCCGAATTAGAAAAAGTTCATATTGAGTGTTTTGTAGCTTATGAAATTCTCTACAAAGTTGATGTTTTGACTTTTTTTCCAAATTCCACACAGATCTCGAGCACGAGGCCAAAAACAGGGTTCGTAAAATGTAGGGGGGCTTTTTTCGGGCTCGTCACGGCCGACACCGCCGCGTCGACGTGGCTGCACGCACGGACGCCGACGTACAGCTGTGGCCGCCGGCCGCTACCGGGTCGCGGCGCCACATAAATAGGACGCCGCGCCGCGCCCTAACCTTAGCTTCACTCCACCACCGCCACCGCCGCTCGAGCGTGGAAAAAAGCACCGCCGCTGGCGCCATCGCCCGTCGATCCTGAAGCCCGCCACCGCGTTCCGCCGGGCCACCGCACCAATCCACCCCAAATTAGATCCCTAGCGTCGCAACGAGCTGCCCCTACCTAAAGCCATCGTCGAATCGAGGTAAAGATCGAGGTAATGGACCTCATTTCCCCCCCGATCGGCCACGGGCGAGTCCGCCATGGTCGCCCGTCGAGGCAAGCTCACGCCGAGCTCATAGATCGAGTTTTTGCGCTATTTCATGTTTTAGGATCACCTAGAGGTGCTTGAGCTCTCGAGCTAGATGGTTGAGTGAGAGTCGCCGTCGTTTTTCACCGGGACGGCGTCGTCGCCGACGCGATGCTCGTGAGCGCCCGTCTTGGCGATCGTTTTCGCCGCCGTTGCTCGTTGAGCTTGGAATGGCTTTGCATGTCTTAGTTGAGTCAAGAGGAGTCGGAGAACGGGTCTTGGTTCGTCCCGTTGAGCACCACCGGCGGTCGGCCCGCCATGGGCGCGCCGCCGCTTCGCCGTAGGTAGCTTTAGAGTCGATTTCTTTTGGGGGAAAATGGTATGGATCGATAGCTCTTGTCGGAGAGGAAGCCGTAGGTGCCCTTGGTTCGCCAAAACTCACCGCCCGGCGGAGATCCGCCGCACCGCCGCCGGCGCCCTGTTCGTGTCGTCGACACGCGGGCCCCCCCCGATTTTTCTTTTCTTTTTGTTTTCTGTTTTTTCGGTTTTTGTTGAAAAGCTTTAGAAATTCATATCTTGGTCATTTTGAGTCCATTTTGAGTGAAACAAATTTTGCCATGTTTGTTAGAAGATAGGCTACAGTATAAAAATATAAAATCCTATTTTCTGAGAACTTTTATATAGAGTTTTGTTTATGGCTAGAAATGCATGGAAATTGGAGAAAATCATATCTTTTAATTGGTACAAGATAAAAATATGCTTTCTGTATGAAAAGTGCTTGTTTTTGTGAGTAGAGTTTAGGAAAAATATCATGCATGGTATGTTCTGTAGAAGAAATGTGATTTTTCATTTTATGTGCTTTTTATCATGTGATCTTTAGAAATTCATAGAAAAACGAATACTAGGATTTTGGATGTAAAACTTGGTGTGGTGGTTCTTGATAGGTTTCAGTAGCTTTTCATACTCAGAAATCTGTTGTCTGACACTTTTCATAGTACAAAGTATTTTCATGCATAGGTTTAGTGTAAACTTGTCATTTTTGTGTAGGGCTGTATGAGCATGAGCTTGCCCTAAGATTTTTTATGGTAGCTGTTATATTCCAGTAAGATGCTCTGGTAATTTTTGTAGAATTTTCTAAAGTAGTTGTGTATTTATCATATTTATGGTGCATGGAAAATAGGCTAGAAATATATGTTTATATGAAGATGATGTGTATTAGTATTTTTTTTATTATGTGTTCCTAGCATGCATATGATCTGTTAGTAAGCTTGGTTTGGTCACTTTTAATAGTTTTGACATTTTCTTGTTCTAGCATTTTATTTAATTATAGGGTGCAAGTGTAGTGTTTGCTAGGGTATGTCATTTCATGTGCTTTAAATTATCTTTTGACATGTCCAGTAGGTTTATTTGGTAGATAATTACTTGATTTACTTGCTGGTTAAGTTTGAGATATTTTGCATGACTAGTTTGTGAGTTATGGAGGTTATATGTGATGTTTGGGCTGAAAACAGAGCCTCTGTTTTTCCCAATTTCGAGGCTGGTAAGTTCAGATTCAGCTCTGGATGCTGTGGAATGTTTTGTAGGAAATTTTGTTAGCTTTCCATAGAGTCCTAGTTCACTGAATTTGGAGTTGTAGAACTCCCCGTGTGACTATTTTAGTGACACATGTCAAGCTGCCATTTCCTGCCATTAGTGAGTTTAGGGTGTTGCTTGATGTAGGTTGTTAGGGTTTCTTGTGTAGAATAAGTTGTGTTTCTCACGGGAAGAGATATGCACTTACTAATAGCTTGCATCATGAAGCATCCATCCATCATACACATATTACTTTTTGCAAGATGATATTTATGTAATCGTAATCATATCTTTTCTCCATCATATGCATCATCTCAGGATCGGGGGAAGTTCTGGAGGAGCTGATCGAGGAGCGGGGAGCTGTTCCGGCTGGGAGTGTAGTCCGGAGGAGTCACAGGAGACGAAGGGTCGACCGACGAGCTGGACCGAAAGTGTCGGGAGCACGTTAAAAGCAACGTTCTGCGAGGCAAGCGGGGAGCATTCTGCGCCCTTTCCTAATTCTTCCAATTAAATTGACTTGAGTCTTTTTATATGTTTTCTGCATTAAGTTTAGGGAATTGGTTGAAACCGTTGATGCATTATGATCCTTGTTGAAAGTTGCCTTATCCTATATAGAGGTCTAGGTTAATGCTCGAGATCGTGATTGCGGTGAAGACGAAGGATTCCGGTCACTTGAGGAAATGTTGTGAACAATCACATGGGTGATTGTCTGCTGCTTCGAGAACCTGTTAAATTAAAACATGTTAGATTGGATGGAACTTGTGGTCTTTCCATCGATCGTTTAAGGACTCATACTTTGTCAGGCTGTGGTCGGAAGTTGAACGCACGGCATTTAGTAGGCTCCGTAGGGTCGTGGAGTTAAGCTCGTGGGAATGTTGGGGCTGGCCATGCTCGCTTTATCGCTCCTCCTTTGGTGATGGTTGGTGTGGTTAATCGGGCACAAGAAGATGCCACGAGGGGTCGTACTCGTTGCTTACGCTCACTTGGGTGCTTTCGAGAAGGAGGGGGTAGCCGGGCGGGACCGAGACTTTACGTCCCGTGAACGTCCGGGAGTGATCGGTACGCCCTTGCAAAAGTAGACCTGGTTTGTGTCGGGTATTCGCCGGTGGTTTTGCAAATCGATTCGAATCGCCATCTCTCCCGGTTAGTGAGAAAGGGATGCTTCCACGGCAATGTAGTCTTAATCACTACAATATATGTTATTATCATGTTGCGGCAAATATAGTTCGATCAAGTTACTTATCTTTGTTATTTATTCTCTTGAGCAATGATTAATCTTGACTATACAGGATCTATGTTATATAATTAATTAAGTACCACCGTTAACTTGGAAAAATATACAAGTAGCATGTATAGGCTCACTAAACAACCTTATTTGCGAAATTAATGTGAGTCGGCTAAACCCCGGATAAAGCCTAGCATGATCCTTGGAGTCTTTTGTTTTATTTTGGGCCGGGTAAGTCTAGGCGGTATTTTGTACTCGGGGTTTTATTCCCGTTGTTGCGGGTGAGCATGTTTACCATGGTTCTTGTAAGACTTGTCTTCTTTTCTGTTGATGAAGAGTAAGGCCGAGGGCAAGGCAAATCTATATCCCCTGTCTCATGCCGCTCTGAGGATGACTATCTCTTGGCACTATCTTATATTTGTTTTCGCTAAGAGACTATTTGGTTTTTGCAAACTATAGCTTCCGTACAATGAACATGAGTTTGTAATAAATTATACTTCGCACTCGATGATTAATATATCAAATTTGGTTTGAAATACCTGCAGATTTTACTACCAACCTCAACGATCCCGTTGTTATTGTTGATGAGTTTGAAATCACTCGAGATTTCGAATACCGGGTTTATATGGACTCAAGTGTAGACTGCGATTGCCTCGGTGATTGCGAATTATACTTGATTTCTTATAAATTGGTCGGCTCATCATCACAGTGGTATCGAGCCTAGTTTGGTAATTACAAGTCCGATCGCTATTTAAATTAAAATGAACCACTAATCTTTTGCGAAAAGTTTGTGAAACAAAATCTTTTTTAGTGGTGTGAGTTAAAGGTTTGCAAAATTTAGTAGTGCCTTGGTCATACCCTCTATGCCCAATTAAGGACAAATGGGTGGCTTGGCTAACTAGGATTGGGCTAATGCATCATATTTTGTTGTTTGTGCTTGGTTGCCGTGTGGCCGATGTCTGGGGGCTACTCACTTGAGTAGTCATGAATGGATCGAAATGCCTCTACGCCCCAGGTAATGGTTGTTCAATGCCTCTATGCCCAAGGTAATGGTGTGAGCTGTGAGAGCATGATCGGATGTATGCCGGTCTAGGGGGGAAATAAAATAATTTTGACAGCTCCGTGGTCGGGTAGTGCCCCCGTAGACTTGTGTATGGGTACACAGGTGTGCTGGGTGTAAAATGTGATTTTTCCGCATGGTATGCGATGCCGTTAGGTGGACCTCGATGAAGCAGGTATACGCAATTTAAATTCTTGCATTGCATGAATATCTTGTGGGTGAAATGAATTGCGGGTACACTAACAATAAGAATCGTTAGATCGACTAGACACGTCTTATTTCTTTTGAGAGATCGTAGGTTGCCACCATTAAAACGAATAGAGAAATCTCTTTCCTATTCCGTGAGATACGAGGTAACGTGCATGCATCATGTTTAAAATTTTACATCATGACATTCATGCATTTTCCATCTTTCCCCTAATTAGTACTTGCCCTAATTTGGTTAAACTGGACTACTGTTTCTCAAATCTCACATTATCTCCTAAATCTTGCTACAGATGGCCCACTACTTCGAGCCCTACTCACCCCCGACGATCTAGGCAACACCAGCCCTGCTGTGGGAGACGTTGCAGTCAGTTGGGTATAGCTAGGAGCCCACCTACGCATGGAGGCACCCATGGCAGAGGAGAGGTACCATGGATTTCGGTTGAGGGTGACGGTGTAGCCGCACCAGTGGACCCCTATTGGCCCGACTGGCGGTGCATTGGCAAGGCCCCGATGCATGGACGGCCGCCCGTTGCGGCCATGGGAGTTTTGGACCGATGGTGGGGGGCCGTGGGGCTGCACTTGGCGGCGGCCCAACCAGTTGTTTCCACGAGACGCATCGCCCGCGGAGAACGAGCAGCTTGGAGTTGCCGGTATGGTAGCCATGAGGGCTATGTTTGCCGTTCTGGCTCGAACGGAGAGCTTATGACGGCCCTTGGCCAGAGGCGACAAACAGAGGCTACACGTGTCGCTGAAACCGGTGGTGAGACCCGGGCTAGTGTGAGGAAGCTGCGAAGCATGAGTGGTACACGGACGAGCGTCTCTCTATCACCATTGGGGGAGCGCAATGAGAGCGGTGGATGACTTCACCAATGCACGCCGTCAGATCGAGAGCTTAGGGGTGATCAGCGGTGAGGACTAGTGAGTGTAGCAAAGGCCTTGAGGAGGAGGACCGGGGAGGGAGACCCCACTTCTCGTGCACCACAGAGTAGATATTTGTGATGCCATGTTTAGATTTCCGTAGATGCTACCACGTAGACCTTGATCTAGTTGAGACACCCTTGTAGCCGAGCGGTGTAGTGCCACTATTACCATGTAATTTCCCATTTATTCGTGAGACTATCGGCATGTAAGACATGGATTCGTAATATTCGAGACCTTATTGTATTAGTCGAGACCTTAATTTAGTTCGTGCCCCATGTTTGTGATCGGTTTTATGGTAATTGCGACCCTTTATCAATTTGCGAGAGCATGTCGGTGGTGCAACATTTTGTTGCCATTTTGTTGCGAAATCTTGGTACACATATTGCGTTGACATAACCGCGATGTTGATGAAAGACCGTATTGAGTTTATTATTTGTTATTGTGGATGAATTTATTCTCTCAATAAATTCGCGTAACCTAAATTCAATATCTAAGCTTTGGACAACATCATCGATGGTTATTGTTGATTCAAATGTGCGAGATGCCGCAAACTCGATCAGTCTTTGGGGAGATCGACAGCGACCACCACCTCCGATGAACCGGGAGCAGTTCTTTGATCAGTTCCCGAGAGAGTTGCAAAATATCGCACGCAACACCGGCGGGGAGGGCCGTGGGTGGTGCTGATGGTGATGGATTCCAGGCATACAAGAACTTTAAGGCCACGAGAACCACCAAAGTTCAGCGTGGTGAATGAACCCATGGAGGCCGAGGAATGGCTGACCTCGATAGAAGATAAATTCGGTTGGTGAATCCGTGCGAGACCCGAAGGCAGAATTTGCAATGCACTTCTTTGGAGGGACCCCTGGGGGATATGGTGGAAGAATTACCGTGCTACTTACCACGCCAATGATCCTGTTACTTGGGTTCGGTTTATAGCAGCTTTTAAATCCGGACATACATACCTGGCCGGTGCTCCGCGCAGAAATTGGGAGAGAGTTTATTAAGCTCGGTCGGGGACAACAAGACCATGAATGAGTACCTACGGGCTTTCAACAGATTTGTCTAGGTATGCTCGACATAGTCGACATCGAGGAGAAGAAGTTGGCTAGCTTCAAGAGAGGATTAAACCTCAAAATGCAGAAAGCCATGGGAAATTCCACGGGAACACTTTCGAGGGAGTTTTGTGATTGCCTTCACGAGGAGAAGAGTAGTGCCTTGTATGCTGCATCTAAAGGCAAGAAGAGACCGTTTGAGGAAGCTCAGGACGAAACGATGGTTCCTTTGGATGTCGTCAGAACTACCGCCCACTGCCGGCGCCTTGGCGCTATGTCCCACCTCGAAGAAGAAGAATCAATTGCCGAAACCCACGTTTGGGGAGGTTTGTTGCACCTACTCGAGAAAGGAAAGCACACGCACGGGGAGTGTTTCACGTCCTATGCCCTTCAACCACAATAATTGTTTCAATTGTGGTAAGCCCGAGCATTCCTCCAAGTCTTGCCCGCAGCCCGGGAAGAACTACAAGCGGTTTGTGGGACAGGCACACTTTGCCAATGTTGAGGAAGTTCTACGAAGGAGAGACCGTGACAGCGGCCGGTACATGTTTAGTTAACAATCGTAGTCTTTGTTGTTTTATTCGATTACGGATCATCGCATTCATTCATGAGTCAAGAGTTTGCCACGAGAAGAATGGGGAACAAATCACGATCTAGGGTTTGGATACAGAACTAGTTCGGCCGACGAGGTTGACACTACTACAAAATTGAACTTGCATGGTGTTTAGTTTTTATTTTTGTGGCGGGCATTTAGAAAACCGCCACGGAAAATAGTTGCCCCGGCGCCCCGGCCGGGAATGCCCGCCACGGTTAATCGATTAACCGTGGCGGTTATTTAACAATGTCGCCCGCGGTTAATAGGGATAACCGCCCGCGGTTAATCATCAAATGACCGCCCACGGTTAATATCGGCCCATTTCAGCCCAAAAAAGCCCGTTCTTGAGTTGGTCGTATATATACAGGCACACCAAACCTAGCTAACTCCCACCACTCCTATCTTCTCTCCCGGCCGGCCGCTTCCACCGTCCTCTCTCGCCTCTCTCTCTCTCGGCTCTCACCCACGAGGAGGACCGCGACCAAAAGAGGAGGACCGCGAGGGGCGGCGCCGCGGCGAGGGAGGACCGGCGCCCGCGACCACAAGGAGGACCGCGACTGGAGGCAGCGGCCGGCGGATCCTCCCGGAGCGGCCGTGTCCCTCGCCGCGAGCATCGGGGCGGATCCCACGACGCCGCTACGCAAGTGAGTGCTCGAGGGCTGGAGCGGCTACTGGGCGCCGCTGCGGCAGCCTCGGCGGCGGCCGGATTCGCGAGCGGGTGGCCGGATCGGGCGTAGCGGGTGGCCGGATTCGGGAGGTCTCGACGACGGCGCCATCGGCGGCCCTCTCCCATGCGCGGCGGCGGCAAGTGCCGGGCCGGACGAGGCGCTGAATCAGCGGGCCACGGATTCGCCAGGCCGGCCGGGCGCGGCAGGTGGCCGTGGGGCGTGGTGTGCTGGTCGGTGGCGACGAAACCCTAACGGGCTCGACCGGGCCCGGCCCCGAATCCAGGCCCGTTAGGGTTTCAAACTGGATTTTCTTTTTTTTTTATTATTCTTTTTATTTATTAACCGTGGCGGGCATTGTAAAATGTCGCCACGGTTAATCGATTTTGCGTGGCGGACATTTGCACGCCACGGTTAATCGAAAACGATTAAACCGTGACCCTAGCTCCGTGGCGGACCCAATGCCCGCCGCGGAAAATTGAAAAAAAGTCCGCCACGTAAAATCAATTCGTAGTAGTGTGACTAGGCGAGAGGGTCAATGATGTGAAGATCATGATGGATGATTTAGAAATAATAACCTCGTTGATAGTTTTACCCGGCCGTGTTTGGATGTCATCCTGGGATGAACTGGATGAAAAGTTGGGGTGTAATCATAGATACGGTGAATAGGGTAGTACAATTGAAGCATCCCCACGATTTGGATGAACACTGGGTTTTGTTACCTAAAGCCATTGACCTTAACGTGTTTCAAATTTGCGTTACAAGTGTTCGAAATCTCACGACATACGTAGTATGTGAGTTTACGGATGTATTCCCGAAGACCTACGGATTGCCACCCAGATAGGGATGTTGAGTTTGCAATAGAGTTGATTCGGGGACTGCCCCTATTTCCCGAAGACCCTACCGAATGCCACCCAATAAGTTAGCGAGAACTAAAAGTACAACCGAGGTTGCTTGAGAAAGGTTTCATTAGACCTAGTTCATCACCTTGGGGATGTCTAGCCTTGTTTGTGAAAAAAGAAAGATCGGGCCGAGAATGTGTGTGGATTATAGGCCACTCAATGCGGTACTTGATGAAGAATAAATACCCATTACCCCGCATTGACATACTCTTTGATCAGTTGTCTCGAGCCAAGGTGTTTTCAAAGATAGACCTTCGACTGGGTATCATCGATTAAAATTAGACCCCAGGATATACCCAAAACCGCATTTTCTACGCGGTTTGGTTTATCGAAAGTATCTCGTCATGTCTTTTTCGGCTTGACGAATGCTCCAAAGACATTTCATGTGTTTGATGAATTCGGTGTTTATGCCTCGAATCGGATCGGTTTGTGGTTGTATTCATCGATGATATATTGGTGTATTCGAAAATGAGGAACAAACATGATGAGCATTTGAGGATAGTTTTGAGAGGCTCAGAGAGCATAAGTTGTATGCTAAATTCAAGTAAGTGTGAGTTTTGGTCGGAAGGAAGTGCATTTCCTAGGACATGTTTTATCCGAGAATGGAATTTCAGTAGATCCTAGTAAGGTGCAAAGAGGTGTTGGATTGGAAAGCACGGTTTATTTTCGAGATAGAAGTTTTCTTGGGTTAGCTGGATATTATCGTAGGTTCATACGATTTCTCCAAAATAGCTAAACCTATGACCCGATTGTTGTTGAGAAGGATGAGAAATTTGTGTGGACACCGGAGTGCGGCGGCGTTTTCGCACCTTTGCGAACGTTGTTGACTACGGCTCCGGTGCACAACTGGCGACATTCAGAAACCCTTTGATGTGTACTTTGCGGCGCGTATGTGGTACAGGATTGGGATGCGTACTCATGCGAGGGAAGGCGAGTTATTGCGTATGCATCACGTCGGCTAAGGAAGCATGAGGTTAATTATCCAACCCATGACTTAGAACTTGCTGCCGTTGTACATGCATTGAAGATTTGGCGACATTACTTACTCGGTAATGTATGTCATGTCTACACCGACCACAAGAGTTTGAAGTATATTTTTACACAAGAGGAGTTGAATATGAGGCGTAGAAGGTGGTTAGAGTCGATAAAAGGATTATAATATTGAGTTGCACTATCATCAGGGCAAAGCCAATGTTGTCGGATGCTTTGAGCAGGAAATCGCATTGTTTCTTTGGGACAAGTCGAATCTAAGGAGGCTTTTCCTCCTATGCATCCGGCTATCCTATGCAACATTCGGTCTGAGAATGAGTTGAGAGCGAATTGTTGAGGGCCGTAAAGTGGATAAAGGGATTGCACATATCAAGAAGAAGATTGAGA